>CAAKHG010045718.1:0-11261 GCA_901007715.1 Dactylopterus volitans
AAAAAAAAAAAAGGGGCCTTTTTTTTTTTTTTTTTTTTTTGCAAGCAATTCATAAAACAATACGACCACAAAATTTGAAATATACCATATTTTGCGTGTTCTGTTATTTGGAGGCTATGTTTTTCATCCTCATCTGTTGGTTGGTTGGTTGGTTTGTTATGCAAAACGGGGTTGGCCGAATTTCACTGAGCTTGGAGGCGGAGTATGGCACGGCCCGCGGAGGAAGCCATTAAAGTTTGGGGCGGATGCATTTAACATAATGAAAAACATTCATTCTTTAAAATTTGATTTTGGTTGAGGCCCATGCTCTCGCTACCCCTTTTGTTATAATTATTTTTTTTGTGATATAGATACAGTGAGCCAACAAATGTCTTTTTTTTTTTTTGGTGCCGTCTGTGTTATCTTAAGTTCACTAGCCAATGGGAATATCCCCTCACCATGGCCTAAATTGTCATATCCTATGGTATTTAATGGAAACACTAGCCTAAAACTGTATTTCAGAGAGTATATAAAGACAGTTTGCGCTCGAAATAGGTCAGCAAAAATCTTTTGGTTTTTTTTTTTCTTTCAAAAACGGGGTTATGTCGCTGCTTTACATAGAGCTAAGTGTACTTGTTAGGAAACCGAGGGCAACATATACCAGGTGTTGAATGACTCGAGTGTCGGGGATTTCCACATTCCGGCACATATTCATGGTTTCAGTGGCGGTTTCATGGCTTGAGGTTTCACATGGCGTTATCTCATTCTGCTGTGGTAAAATGAGATGAAGTGGGGCCATAGATTAAATGGGTGGGCTACACGCCTATTAAATCAGTAGTTGGCAGAGCAACACTAACTCGGGTTACTTATTCTCGAGTGACATGGCTGCACATGTGAGGAAGCCGGGCGAGCGAGATGTCTTTACTTCACGTCTGCGGGTGTTGCATTTTTTTTTTTTTTGCTCCGTTTGTGTCTCTGTAATTAACTTGCTCATTTGTGTTTCGTCCTGTCTTTTCATTTTTTATTTATTTATTTTATTTTTTTTTGTCTCTTCCAGGAGGCAGCCACCTTTGCCAAAGAGCTCGGTTTTGAGGTGAGTTGACCAGCAATTGCACATTAAACAGATCCTAAAGGTTTATTTTTGCTGATAATGAAGTTCTTTTTGGACAGTGATTGATGTGCTATTATACTCTCCAGGCCTGCAGCAGTTGCTATGGAAACCTGGCAGTCGTCATGGTTTCTTTGTTCAGCCAGCTCTCTGTTATGACGCACTCTGCTAGGTCTGCACCCAACATCGCCTACAGATGTTATTTATTGAATTTTGAAAAGCCTCTTGGGAAGCTGAGAAGTTGGGCATGGTTTCAAGCCTTTCTCTGCAGGCTTTGGGCTCATCAGGTTGCCTGGTTAAAAAGCCTCCTCATTACCATCATTGCACTCAGCGATGATACTGTATGTCTTCCCCTCGCTGCTATAGCATGACACCACAGCGTAGTCTTTAAATAGCCAAATTACAGCCACCTGTGGTTTGAGATTATGGGAAGAATGTACACTATGTGTTTAAAGTGGGGCTGCCTCTCCAGTATGAAATAAAATGTTCCCTCAGTCTATTTTTGCTTGTATTTTGCATATCCCTTGCACTATTTTTTTTTTCTTAACAGTGAAATCAAAACCCCCCCCCAATAGCCAGTGTGTGCGAGTGTGTGACAGAGAGTGAGAGCGAGAGACGGAGAGCGAGAGAGAGAGAGAGAGAGTTTTTTTGAAAATGGGCTCAGGTATTTTAAGTGCCTTCTCTCTTTCAAAGGTAGAGCTGCCTTGAATATGGCTCTGCTCTGTGTGAATAATTGTCATCCAGAATCACTAACGGTGTGATCAACGTGACTGGAATAGAAATGCAATCCTGATGGCAGTGACAGGTTTAAGAGAGGAGAGAGGAGGCAGGCAGGAAAGGAGGACGGGGAGGAGGGTCGGGGGGTAGGTGGGGCAGGAGGGGGGGGCGGGCGAGGTGGGGGCTCACATGAGAAAAAAAAAAAAAAAACACAAAGGGCAAAGTGTAGACTCCTCTGGTAGTTACAATTCTTTGACATTTTCCATGTCAAACTGATTTGCCGGAACACTCTAAGGAGTTGCATTGGATGAATGTAATTTCTCAGATAACATCAGTGGTGTGTGCTGTACTCGCTGTTTTGTTGTTTTTTTGGACGGCTGCAGGTCAGAGAGGCTTTCTTCACGGTTGTCCTTTTTTTTTTTTTTTTTTGTGGGACTGTCAAAACGTCAATAAAGCACATACAGTCCACCCTTATAGCTTTGAATTTGGACCAGGAAAAGGCAAATATATTGTTAGACCAGAATTTTTTTTTTTATTTTATTTTGGAGACAACATATTTTTCATAAAAACTTGTCAGCAGAAGTTCTGCTTGATGGAAATTTCTCCTTAGCCACGTCCCACCGTCGCTCAGTTGTCATGGAGATGGATCAGCAGCCGCATCCAACAACCAGGGACGGTGCTCAAGAGCCGAAACCGCATCCTTAGGTCACGTGACAGGACCACGATTAAATCGCGCCGATTGCACAAATACGGACAGAAAATCACACCAATCTTGACACCTGCTTTAAGTTGTTGGTTTTTTTTTCCCGTCACTCATGCACGTTGGTTGCTGTGGCATCATGAGCCACAAGGCAAAAAAAAGACAGCAGACAGTTTTAAGAATACAAGAAACGACAATCGGCGGATCGGAGCGCAGTCGCCTCGGCGCCGTCGGTTCCCTCCAGACGCCCCAAAGACCGGCCTGCGCCGCGGCTGGCGATTGAATCTTTCCCCCGGCAGCGTTCCTCAAACAGCCTGAAGCGGCGGCCATCCGCTTCCTCGACGGTCTCGCTGCGGAACACGCGGCTTAGCACCCTTGTAAAAGCGCCCGCGTTTCACGCCTTGTTGGTTCATGTCCGATCAATCGCCGCACGGCGGTAAACACCGCCGCTTGTCAGCGGTAAACAAACGTGTGCCCATATCGTTTGTCAATTAATTGGTTTTGCACTCATGTCGTGCCAAAGGAACTTATCAGGTGAGTTGTTTTTGTTTTTTTTCCCAGGCAACAAGCAAAGGATAGATTTTGCGCATCGGTGTGTGTCGCTTGCGTCTAAGCTTGCAACAGTCATGCTGCTCACCCTACCACCTCTGGCCCTTAGCGCTTTTTAGTGCCTAAACCTGAGTAGGGTGCCCTTTTTTTTTTTTTTTTTTTAATGTCTGCTAACATAAAACCGAAGGGTGACAATGTGCCGAGCCCCTCGTGTGGTTTTGCATTCGGTGTCTGGAGGAGTGCTTGTGGTTACATCCAGTCACAGTGACAAATTGCCTTTTTTTTTTTTTTTTTTTCATTCCTCCCTCTCTCTCTCTTCTTTTCGCCATCGCCTGCTAACAGCCTCCGTATTAACCTCACCATTAGCACTTACTTAGAGTGTTACACCCATTTTTCCTCGGCCTGCGCTCTCCCCGGACCTCTCAGCGGCTGATTAAAGGACGTTTGGGAAGCATTTAGAGGTGTAAAAGCTCATTGGTTTGAGTGAGCCGGCGTGGCTGGTGCTGCTGGGTTGGTACCCACCTCTCTGATTACTCCCATAACCGCCGTGTTTGCTCGTCCCGGAGGGTTTTTTTTTTGCCCGCGTGTCGGCTCTGATGCGCGCACGGGAGGCGCCCGCGACCCTTGATGCTAACTGCTCGGTGCGGCGTCTTGCAGAAAGTCCACCCCACTGCGAGACGGCGATAAAGACATTCCACCTGCTCATAGTACATCATGATGAGTTAATAATAAAGTAGCACTGACAGGTATGGGTTTTTTTATCCCTCTCATGATCAAAGGCAAGCACTCCTGAGAGTTCTGTCGTCTCCAGGCGAGAATATCCATTCTGTGCAGATGCCGAGGAGAGATGGCCTGTTTCAGGGAGGGAATGGTGCGGTGCACGCACCAGCTATTCCTTCCAGCTCGCAGAAGTGGCTTTATCTGACAACAGCGTTACCTTCCCACGCTCATTTTCGTCTCACTTAGGGAATATGACATCCTAATATTTTTTCAGCTCTCCCATAACTGCACGGGAGCTTCATTTGCGCGCTCCTGTTGATCTTTTGTTTTGTTTTGTTTCCTTCAAAATGGTCTCCTTGGCTATTCCACGGTCACTTGAGCCATGTTCCAAAATTGGGGGGGGGGGATAAAATAAATATAATAAATAAATTGGTCACTCATTGATGAACTGAATCCCCGGCAGCGTCGGGTTTCACGCGTTCACCCCGGCGGTCTGGTGTGTTCACAGACGGACGACATCGCGGAGATCGCGAAGAAGACCCAGAACCTACCGAAGGAGAACGCGAGGAGGCAGCGGGTGGTGGTCTTCACCCAGGGCAAGGATGACAGCGTCGCTACTGTCGGTAGGCCCCCTTTTCGGTCTTTGTCTGTTTACCCGCACATATTTTCCGCTCGCTCAAAGACATCCCAACTTTGGACGCCCCACCCACCGCCCCTTCACTTAAACCTCATATCTCAAAAGCTGCAGCCTTGAATAGACGGTAGATCGCCGACAAGAGGGCCGAACGCTATCAGTAATTTCTTTGAAGTCAACCTCCAATATTGACACCAGATGTTTAAAAAAAAAAAAAAAAAAAAGAATCCTCACACTACATTCTGTCATTTCGGAGCATAAAAGAAGTGTGGGGGATGCAGAGAGCAGGCATTGATTTGTGAAGTACTTCTAACTTTGTCTTGGACAGACTCCAAGCCAGTCCTCAGCAATTTTTAATGCTTCGACTCTTACATCCTGCCCCCCCCCCCGCTCACCCCCTCCGCCTCACCCACCCCTTTTTTTTCCAGCAAAATGCTGGTAGAGTGACCTTGGGAGGGGTTGAGGGGGGCGACAAAGTTGATGCTCAAATCAATCTATTTCCTTTTGATGCAGCGAATATTTGCTCGCGGGTTCATCATCTTAAGTGAGCAGGGGTTATGGGTTTAAGCGGCGGAGTGGGAGAGATGATAGTTTCTGATTACTGATTGGAGACTTTGCCCGTGTTCGGAGCCGCGGGGCGTCGCACCTGCGGTTCGGGGCAGCGCGGGGAGTGGGGGGCCCGGCCCTCAGGTAGAGGCGCCGTGGCATCGCTCGCCGCTTGCAACGGCGGCGCTGCAGGACACGCTCTTCACATGCGTCCAGTGTCCCCAATAGCGTAGCGGCGCTGGCAGGAGACAATGCCAGTCAATCGGCGGTTAGTTGTGTCTCTCCCCGTGTTTTCCACCGCCGCGTTTTTATTGTCGAGTTGCCCTTTTGGTCGGGTCCCTCAAGAGGGCCGCCGTCGCTAAAATAAAGGTTAAAGCCGCTGTCATCAATATCTCTGTATTAGCGATGGATGAAAATGGCCACGCAACGTGAATGGAGTCGCTCGATGATGATGATGATGATGAACCTACTCGAGAGTCGATGCTTTCGCTCCGCCGACGTTTTTAGCGTCTTCAAACTCGGTTTTCTGGTTTACAGCTCACTGCCGGGTCACTCTCATCTTTTTCAGTCGCAGACGGCAGCTGTTTTCAGTTACCGGCTATCTGTAAACATACTGTACGCTTACATGCTCAGCATCAAGGGCCAGGCAGGGCCAAGGTAGCCACTGGCTGCGCAGCAAAATGGAGCTAAAAATCAAATCTTAAATTCTTCCGGTGGCCGAAAACACATCTCCAAATGAATGCTGTTGTTGTTTTGTTGTTGTTTTTTATCTGCTTCTAAGCCTGCGCAGGTAGTCGTTTGTTAGCATCTCAGCTTTAAAAGAGCCGGTATGTGATAATACACTAAAGCCCGTCTCTGCTGCCTGAAGTGCCTCAAGGGGAAGCTCACACCAGTTATCAGGATGAAGTAGCCAGGAAGTGCGTCAATACGAAAGAGAGGGTCAGTCAACTGGTCTGTCGCCAGCCATAAACATCGATATTAAACCATTTTAATATTATAAATATTATGATTATTTCTTTTCTTTTTTTTCCCGCTTTTCGGCTGCTTTGTCAGCTGTGGTACGATTTAGGTTAAGGAAAGATTGTGGAAATGGCAAAAAGAAAAAAAACAAAAACAAACAAACTATTGTGGCAACTGAAACTATGCAATTGTATAAGTCAATAAGTCAACTCATCACCACTAAATCTCTACTTCCTGCCCTGGCGCTGAACCTTAGCATTGGACAGAAAGCCTCTAATGTGAAATTATTATTCTATATATATATATATATATATATATAAAATAAACATAACTACTTGCAATACTGGGATGGGAATGCTCAGCGTTGTTTGTTTGTCTGGAGTCAATTACGAAATCTCACAATAGGCGTGAGCGTTGTGACATGCATCACATGCCTCTGATGTTCCAAGATAAAACTCTTCAAACATATTCCGTGCACACTCGGAATTGCAAATTCAATCAGCAGACTTATGTTAATAAAAACAGTGATGCGCTCATGCCGTCACGGTATCTTCCCACTTCCAAGTCGGCGAACGAGCACATCACATGTCGCTAATTAGTCGCCTTTATTTTTAATTGATCAAAGCGGGGGATTGGAGAACATACGTTTCCCTTTCATGGAAATTTTGAAAGGAAATTTTGGAGCAGGGGCGCGACAGTCATAAAGAATAGGAGGGCATCCATTGTGTTGGAGGTGATGGATAATTCCTGCCTGCTTCTCTCATTGCTCCTGCATGAAGACGGAGCCACGCGCCACTGTGAATTTTATATAAAGTGCATGATGAATGCAGGGGGGATGAAAGACAATGTGTTTCAGATGTCATCTACAAAGGCAAACATGATAAATGTCATTGGCTGTGCTATCATTGCAGTGGAGCGCTTACAGTAGTAGGTGCAGCGGTATCAGCGCGCGAGCGTGCGCGCGAGTGTGTGTGAGCGGCGCCATTCATGCCAGCCAAATAAATGTCAATGTAAAAAGAGAATTAAAGATTTTCATTTCCCAGAGGCGGCGCTCTAATAAACTTGATCTCTCATTTTGTTTGCAATTTGTCCTCCTGTCAGGATTTGATCATTTGCCAGCCTCTGCATGTCATGTTAAACCATTTTATAGTGATTAAGGATGGGAGGATGCCTTCCCCCGTGGTATAATTCTCCAAAAAGAGATGTCAATTTGTTATTGTTCGGTTTTTTTCTTCCCCTCCCTGCCCTTCATTTGGGGCCTTTCATCACGCCCGCACTTCAAACGATGCCTTTTAAGCGCCGTGAGCAGGGGAAATGGCCCTTTATTTAGCTGCCACTGCCACTGCTGAACTACACTGGGCTTTTGCCTATACACCCATTAAAGCAGTAATTAAGATCATTGTGCCCTGAACCTTAACGGTGAGGAGATCTAATAAACGATCATTCAGCTGGGGTTGCCGCTGTAATCGCTGATAAGGACTTGATAAAGTCTGAGTCGGCTGCGCTGTGAGTTTAGGGCTCTCGAGGGGGGTGGGGGGGTGGGGGTGGATGAGCGGGTGGGAAGGGGGAGCAGGCTGATTTCAGCATTGAGAAAGAGGAGGGAAAAAAAAAAGAGAAAAACCCTGATGGATACATGTTAATCACATTAGGAGTGAGTACCAACACTTACGCGGAGCAAAGCGGTTTGTCGCTCACCAAAGTTCGATTAAAAAGGGCTTGCAGAATTATTATTTAGCCTACTTAAAGAAATCCCAGCAGTCTGTTGTTGTTGTTGTTTTTTTGTCCAAAAAAAAAAAAGAAGAGTGGGGTGTTTATGTTGCATACTTCATGATAGACAAAATCAGTTAAAAAAAAAAAAAGGTTCGCTGTGAGCGAAAGCTGCACTCTTTTGCTTGGCATCTCATGTCAAAATGTTTTCTTTCATGTCTCTCCTTAAAGGATATTGGTTGGCGATGATCCTTTGCCTGCGGTTGCAGTAATTACAGGCATATGTATTTTTTATTTTTTGTGTTTTTATTTTTTAACGTCTAACTCAATTGTGAACAAAGATGCTGGTTATGATAGGGAAGCATATTGAATGTCAGCTCGCTCCTAACCTGTCGCGTATGCCAAAAAAAAAAAAAAAAGGAAAAGGAGAAAGCACGGGGAAGTTGTTTTTCTTCTCCGAGGCTCCAAGATTGGCTGGGACGCAACAGGAAGCGTTCCAGAAGAAGTTTCTCACATAGAGACGTTAAACTCTTGACTGCTTTACCTCATGTTTTTTTTTTTTTTTTTTGAGCAGAATAATCATGTGGAATTGAGTCATTTGGCAGCTCCAGGATTTACAATGATGTATTAATTTCTCTAACTGTGCCCGTGATAAAGTGTGACAGGATCAAAGCTCATTTTCACAACCTGCCAGCTATTTGATCTACCTGCTATGTGTCAAAGAAACAATGCGGTGCGCTGGAGCACAGCCAAGTGAAGCATGTAATAATTTCAGAGTCAAAACAATGCTCCATATGCTCATTTTCCAATAAAGCAAAGGTCGCCTTATTTGCATTTACAGTCGCTTTTGTGCGGGGACGCATTCTCCAAGTCAGTGTTGTGCTGTGAATTGGCATTGTTGAAAAGAATAGTCAATAATGAAGGACTTAATTGATACCCATTTCAAAGAGGCTTGTTGAAAGAATGTCTTAAGTTTAATCACCACCATACAAGAGTTGTAATGAGGGTATTATGAGGAGTGAATTAACAAAAGCACACAATTATATCTTGCCGGCAGAAAGCGTTTTGAATTCCTTTGAATCTCGCTTTTTTTTTTTTCTTTTCTCCCCTTCTCCTCGTAGCAGGTTACCTGTCAAAAGCCCGGCCACGCCACGCCGCCACGTACTCGCCAGAAAATCTGCCGCCTCACCCGTTTTTGTCAAAAGGTTTTTCAGGCAAGAATATGCCAGTGTTTTAAAAGAGAGAGAAGAAGAAGAAGAAGAAGAAAAAAAAAAAGAAGGAAAAAAAAAGGCACCGCAGCATTTTAATGATTGAAAATTATTTTGCCAAAGCCATTACAGTGAAATGTGAAATGGAAGGGATGTTTTCAGACGTCTTTACAAGCCAGTAACAACAGAGTCAGAGTGTTTGGCAGGTTTTTTTTTTTTTTTTGGTTTTTTTTTCCCTCTCTGTTTCCATGACAGAATCTTGCCAATGAGCTCTTTGTTACAGACAGCTTTGGTAATTGTTGGACTCTAACTTTAGTTGACATGTCAGTCAGATTTAATAATTTGCATCAACGGGGTTATGTGAACTTTCCCCGGAGCCCAGACTGAGGCCACGGCGATAGTAGGAGTGGGGGGGGTGAAGGGCAAGGAGGAGGAGGAGGAGGAGGAGGGATGTGGGATGTGTCCTGTGCCTTGCTGCTAGAAACAATTCTCAGAAAGTTCTGGAAAGACCTTCATCCACCTCACGCGAGCCCCTGCCATTCCTCATGAGTTCGAGGGACTTAATTCTCCCGTTAAGACCTTTCAATCCGCCGACTCCGCTGATTCGTCTTGATATGACGCACCGCAAAAAAAAAAAAAAACAGAAAAGTTGATACCCACGATTTGGATTTCTGTGCATATTCTGATTCGTCCAGGTCATGGGTATCGCGAGGAAGATGGATCAGGTCATCAGTTCTTGCACGATTTTGTTATTTCCCCAACTTTTGACCATCTTGTTGACTTTGTTAATGTGTCACAAGTTTAGGTGTCAATTCTTCTCCACCTAATTATGGAATTCCTGCTTCAGTGAGATGAAACTATCCCGGGATTTTAATCCCCGTCCCCCGGATGAAGGTCAGCAATCCTACCGCCATGAGCGCTTACCATCAGCCACTCCTGGAATACTGGTGGTCTGCTTGAAAATGTGCAAAATACACAGCAGGTTGTTTTGAAGGCATAAAAACCGGGATTTGACGCATCCCTTCCAAGAGCGAAGGAAGACGAGGCAGGCACACCTTCATCTCTGAGTCACACCGGTTTGAAAACAAGAGGGCTTCATGTAAAACATGAAGCAAATGAAAGTACTTGAAAGCAAACAAGATGTTATCAATAGAATGTAAAGTTGGAGGGGTGGGGGGGGGGTTGAAAAATCCTTCAATATATCTGATCACAAGATGGTGGATGAGTTGAACAAAAGGGGGGCGGGAGGGAGCGCAGAAACAGCAGAAAAAGAGCCTCAAAGGAGCCGCAAAGTGTGAGGGGCTTTAACAAAGCCCCCCCCCCCAAAAAAAAAACAGGAACCGCTAATTGCCTGAAAAATAATAGCAGCTTTATTGCGAACAGGCTCCGATTTGTTTGTTTTAATGAATTTTGCCACCTCTGGATGCGGCGCGATCGCGCAGGCAAAGCGGCGCAGGCGTAGCGGGAGGTCACGAGACCCGACAGAATCCCGCGCAGCCGACGCCGGCGATTTCAACCGCCGTATTCAACGGGAGCGAGCGCGAAAAACATTAAAAAAAAAAAAAAGCCTTCCTGTCATCGTGGCCACAAAGTGCCACTTGAACAAGTGACAAAATTTAATGTATTACCGAGAAAATTTTTTTTTTTTTAATGTACGGTTAAGCATTCGGAGAGGGGAGGAGGGCTCCCGAAGCTTCATCTGTGGCATTAATTAAGCAAAGTCGTTATGCTACTAATTGGCTGATCCTTAAAGAATTCTTGTCATAATGTAATTTATTATCAAAGCGACAATCTGCTGTTTTCCTTTATGCGGAGAGGGCGCCATAATGGAAACGCAGCCCTTATCTGATTGGTCCTCAGCGGTGCCCTCTCGTTTTTTTTCTTCCTTTTTTTTTTTTTTTTTGCCCTGCAACTTGATGCAGCGTCTTCCCACAGTTGGTGTGTGTCAGGTGTTAAACATATGCTCGCCGCTTTGCCCAGTAGCACGAAGGCAGCAACGTAGAAGAAGAAGGGGAAAAAAAAAAACTACCAAAAAAAAAGAAAAACTCTTATCCTCACCTCAGATATTCAGTGAGCTGTTGTTAGATTAGTAGCGAGCCTCATTAAACACACCCCCCCCCCATCCTCATTTTCTTTCTCATATTCTTCTTAAACTTCCAGACTTTTATTTTTCCTCAATAAAAGGTCTGTCAGCCTCCTCGTGTTCCTTTTATCCACATGTCAGTCTTTTGTCTCCTGCGCCCTTTTTTTTTTTTTTTTTTTTTCCCCTCCCTCCCTTCCTTCCGAGGTTCACGTCGACACCGGAGCTCTCGGATTGTTTGAAGATTTGTGTGTGTGGTTTGGATTGTTCTGACATAAGTTGCTGATTTAATGTCACTCTACACCTCAAGACTTTGTCATCTGGTAGATTTTGCCCCCCCCCAACCCCTCGCC
>CAAKHG010045721.1:0-18322 GCA_901007715.1 Dactylopterus volitans
AACCAGGATCAGTCTGATGATTTGTGTGTGTGTATGTGGTGTATGTGTGTGTGTGTGTGGGGGGGAGGATGAAAAGCCCGAAGCTTATTCCAGCATCATCAGGTCCATGTCATATTTGCTCCTCGTGATGCTCGGAAAACAGGAGGCACCCACAAAGAGAGCGAATCCCCCGGCAGCGGCAGGAGGGATTTCTAAACAATACGTTTCTGAATTCTGCTTGTTCCGATTGTGCGGGTGATTTTCCTCACGTGCGACGGTGCCTGAAAAAAAACCCAACCGCGCAACAGAACCGGAAGCCATGAAGATCCGGATAACAAAGCACCCATCAGCCGGTGCGTTTCATTTAATCCGCTGTGCTCCTCCGAACCAGCGCCTGCGTCATTTCTTCCCCCCCGAGGAGCAGGAAGACCTGACATTTTGGCATTTGCGGAAGGTTTCGCGGACAAAAGTATCTGGTCTCTTTGGGGTTTAGAGATGTCACACATAAAAAGATCACAGGGCAAAGGCAAATCAGGCCATTTTTTCCCCCGTTTTTTCTTTTTTCTTCTACTGGACTTAAAGGAACAGACATCAAAAGTAGCGCCCCCACACCCCCATTTCGCCGTGGCTCGGCTTCGTTCCTGAAACAGGCTTGTGTGTGTGTTTGTGTGTGTGTGTGTTACGGTGTCAGACAGCGGGACAGCGAGGCCGCTGCAGTATCAACGCACCGAGGCCTGCTCTTATCAGCACCGAGGCCGTGAATCACGAACACACAGGAAATCACGGTGCTGGCCAATAACAACTTGTGTCTTTTTTTTATTATTGTTCTTTTTTTTACGTTTTATTTTTTTTTTAACAGAGCATCGGTTGGTCGGTCCCCAAGCAGGCAGACGGACGGATAGGAGGGGAAATAACTGCAGGCTTCATTGTTTATATGTGAGCGGGCGTCTAAAAAAGTGTGGATTACATCACTTACTGTGTCAGTGGAAGAGTGGTAGTGTTGTGAAGGCGCCTGTGGACGTACCTAAAGTACTATGACTACTACTAAAATAGTGAAGCAAAAAAAAAAAAAAAAAAAAGCTCAAGTGCCCCCTGGTGGCTGGTTGCAGTATAGGTGATTATTGGTGATTATAGGTGATTATACCCAGCCGCCTCACATTAACGGCTGAGATGTGGGCCAAAATAAATTTTTTTTTTAAAAAGTGCTCCACTTTTCAAAGATGGATTTATCTTATTTGGTTTAAATTAGCTTTTTGATGCTATAAAAACAAGGCTGTGACATCATCATTGAAAGCGGCTCTAAGTCAAGAAGACACAATGCAACAATTTTTAATTTGATTATTTATTTAGAAATTAATTATATAATTTTGATATATTTTAATGAATTAAAATAATATAATTTATTATTATATTATATATCATTTACTTTTATTGTATGACTATTTTTATAATTATTTGGATTATAATTAAATAAATATTATAATATAAATATAATAATATATCTTATTTATAATACTGTAAGATAATGATCATATTAATTATAATGAATACAATTAATAATTATATCACAGCTAATTTCCGCTATCATTTCAGCTACCATTATTGCCTGTTTCAAACCATGAGGTTCCCAGGACCTGGATATCGCAGCTCCACTTCCTGATTAGCGCCGACTCTGGCTCCAGATGACATCAGCAGCAGCGTCCATGTCGACGATATTTTGGCATTATTTTTGTGAAGCGGAGGGTCGCTCGCTGTCCAGCTTACTTATAGTCAACGGTTTCCACCAACAAGTCATCCATAAAACCCCCTTTATCCACTGTTTACAATAATCTTCTGGAATATGTCAACGCTATGATCAAAACCTTTAACACACGAAAAAAACACCCTGTTTATGGAAATATCGGCGTTTTGGTTTGAAACGCAAATCTGGCTTTTATGTCCCTGTTTGGATTCACCATGAACAATCGGAAATAAACAACAATCTCCTGATGCAACGTCCATGACGGGACGAAGAAACTGGTTTCCACTGAGGGTTTGCGACTGCGATCAATAATTCAACCGTACGTGACAACAGTTTTGATCAAAAATTTCGTCACATATCATTTAATTCCTTCCTTTACCTTGGTCATAATTACTACGGCCACTAGAGGGCACCTATCATTTTACATTTTTCTTTTTGCTGCAATTATGATTGAGTTGTTTTCCCTTTTTTTTACGATTTCAGTCATGGAATAGGAGCGATGGTATGAGGTCCCACGTGTTTGCATGAGTTTGTATAAATTACTAATCTTTCAATTTTTCTACACTATTCAAGTTAGAATTGTAGTTTTTTTTTTAACCCTCAGATGCACTTCTTGCAATATCTTCTATAAAAGTTATTATTTCAGATTCCAATTATTTCTCAAAAAACATTTTAATTTACTTTTAGATCTTAAGGGGCTTCTGTAAGTGGATCAAAAATGGCCGGTACTGGAATCAATGTGTTTCGTGTCATTTTTTGTCATGTTTTTTGTTAAGAGTGAATCATTTACGTTATGTTTATTGTATCGCGCACGCGAGAATGATTTCATGTTTTCATTGCATACAGACCGAACAGCTACACATACACACACGGTAAAAAGTGAAAAATGAAAATAACCTAAAAATTAAACAATTCTTTTGTGTACAATAACAAAAAAACCCATAATGATGATTATTCTTAACAAAAATGTCCAAAATGGCACAAAAACACACTGATTCGGGGGTCTCTGACCCACTTGTGGCCGAGCGTAGGGTCCAATCACCCGCACATCTAACTACTGCAGATCCCAGAGAATTGTGCCATATCAGAATATCCACTAATCATGCAGGATAAATATAATTTTGCCTCTGAATCCACCTCTTTGCCTTTTGACTGATGCCCCTCCGCCGGGCTCTTCTTCCTCCTCCTCCTCCTCCTCTGCAACCCTTCACCCTTGTGTGTTCAAAAATGTAATTAACCTCGCGTTAACCTGCCGGGCTCCTCCACAGGCTATTTGTCTTGCTCCTTAACGGTATCTACATGGGAGGGAGGAGGCGGAGGTCCGGCCACTCCCTTTTCGCGTCAGGCTGTCACGGGCGCGCGCATGTTCAGCACGTTTTTTTTTTTTCTTTCTGTCTTTTCAGAGAATTCAAATGAACGGTTGTGAGAGTTTGGCTGCATAAAAGCGGTTTTAGCGTGTTTTATGTGTCTCTCACTCTTCCAAAGTAATTAGCCAGTGTTTGAAAGTTTTGGGCCAAAACAAGTAATTTCGTTAGTTTGTGTGTGTGTGTGTGTGTGTGTGTGTGTGTGTGTGTGTGTGTGTGTGTGTGTGTGTGTGTGTGTGTGTGTGTGTGTGTGTGTGTGTGTGTGTGTGGGCACAGAATATGAGCAGGGGGATGAGTGGAGTGTGTAATTACAGGGGAAAAAACCATCCTGATTCATTCTGAAGGAGACCTTGCTAACAACCCCCTTTGTTTTTTTTAACGCATGAAATTATGCGCCCGGCAGCGCATATAATTACAAATCAATTAAACTCTGTGTCACGAAGAAAAAACAAACACCAAAGTGCTCACGAGTATCTGGCTGTATGTTGGGCATTAGCCTAAATGCCACGATGCCGAGAGCTTTGGAGGTGCTATGGGTGAGTGTTACATTTATAAGCCAGCTAAAGTGTGTGTGTGTGTGTGTGTGTCAGTCAGCTGTTTGTTTGTTTGTTTGTTTGTTTGTTTGGTTGGTTGGTTGGTTGGTTGGTTGGTTGGTTGGATGATTATTTGGCTTGCTGGCTGATTGGTTGATTGGCTGATTGGTTGATTGGCTGGCTGATTGGTTGGCTGGTTCGTTGGTGAGCTGGCTTGCTGGCTGATTGGTTGGTTGGCTGGCTAATTTGTTTGTTAGTTGGTTGGATGATTAGTTGGCTCGCTGGCTGACTGGCACGCTGTCTGATTGGTTGGTTGGTTGGTTGGTTGACTGACTGATTGGTTGATTGGCCTGTTGGCTCGCTGACTGACTGGTTGGCTGCCTGGCTCGCAAACTGGTTGTCTCGCTGGCTGATTGGTTGCTTGGCTGGCTGACTGGTTGGCTGGTTCATTGGTGAGCTAGCTTGCTGACTGATTTGTTTGTCAGTTAGTTGGATGATTAGTTGGCTGGCTGGCTGACTGGCTGGCTGTCTGATTGGTTGGTTGGTTGGTTGGTTGGTTGGTTGACTGGCTGATTTGTTGGTTGACTGCCCGTTTGATTTGTTTGTTTGTTAACTGACTGGTTGATTTGTTGGTTGGTTAGTTGGCTGGCTGATTGGCTGGCTGATTGGCTGGCTGGCTGGTAGCTCGCTTGCTTGATCGTTACTGTGCCATTATGCTTTGTCATCTGCACATTGAATGATTCTGTGAGGCTCTACCACCTTTTGTGGGACCCTTAAGAGCACTGGATGATCTGGCAGACATGATCTCTCCCTCTGCTGATCCAAGACCGCCGACTTCCCTGAAAAGCTGGCTGCCAAACCCCAATCATGAAATTAGCGTTGTGCTAATTCTGCTGCCAGCTGACGTCGTACTGCGAGAGTGGCGCCAGCCGCCAGCAGAGGGCGCGAGGACGCCAAATCGGACTTCAGCAGAGCATTCGCGGTTGGTTGACTCCCATTTTGAAGACTCGGTGTGGCATTTTGACCATATTTGGATGAGAGGGCGGAGCTGCCATGGTCTTAACCACAAGGTAGCCACACCCCCTAAAGAATATATTGCATACATTTTAATTTTTTTTTTTTTACACAATTTGCAAAATTAATAGAGACTGAGACTGTAAAGGAGCCTCCTTTTCGCGTAAACGTCTACACAATCAAACATGTCTCGTCTTTCAGGCTCTTAATCCCGACTAAAAATCTCGGTTCACCGCCACGCCGCGTATCTTGTTTTTATAGCGAGAGCCTTTTATATAGTCGTAACCATCACTCAGTGCACACATTGATATATTGCTGGAGAGGGTTTGCACAGATCTCCGTGGTTTATGGTGTGGTGCTGAAGCAGAGTCACACATCGCGACCGGCGAGCAGCCCCGAGGACACAGATAAAGGTGGCACACACGGATAAATCTCCCGGACACGGTTCACAGGTCTGCTGGCGACGACTCGAAATGAGCAAAATGCTAAATTCCGGCACAAAGGACGGTAAGAAAAATATCTATATATTACGCGTCCGTGCTGTGAAACTTGCATTGAGAAACCGCAATGGCCGTTTTAAGTCCAGCAGGTCACTGATGTGGTAAGACTGATATGGCGGCCGAAGAAAGTTAACGACCATGCGGCGCTTCACCCCCCCACCCTGCAGAGTGTGTGTGTGTGTGTGTGTGTGTGTGTGTGTGTGTGTGTGTGTGTTGGGTTTTATGAATTCCAGCCCTCATATTAAACAACAGCTGCTGGATTCACATGCAAATGCCCCCCCCACCACCACCACCCCTCCGCCCTGAATGAGAGGGATGTCCTTCCGGGCTTCCGTCCTCCCCTCCTTGAGATTGCTCCCATCGTGGTTATTTCGGGGAGCGGAGGAGAGGAGCGCTCTGTCGCCGGGGCTCGTAACGCTCCTCCGTGCGCCGCCGTTAAACTCTTTTAGCCAAAAATAGTCACTCCAAAAAACACATATATACATAAATTTAAAGGAGCAGACTCCACACGTGCTGCTACACCTGTTTTAATCCCAAAATAATAGACACATTAATTAAAAAAA
This sequence comes from Dactylopterus volitans, assembly GCA_901007715.1. Classification (NCBI taxonomy): domain Eukaryota; kingdom Metazoa; phylum Chordata; class Actinopteri; order Syngnathiformes; family Dactylopteridae; genus Dactylopterus; species Dactylopterus volitans. The sequence goes on from CAAKHG010045721.1 coordinate 5,695, forward strand.
TGACCATAAACCTTTATTTCCACATGGTATCAACTTCATGTAGCCTAAACCGTGTTGTGTTGGAGGGATGATGGGATATGACGAGCATTAATAAAGGCGTCTGTGCCACGACGACGACTCAGAGAGAAAAACCTCCTGCGTTCAGCGATCAGCCATAACATTATGACCACTGCATGTTCACCAGAGGATCATACAGCAGCCCCGCAATACATTTCTCACGTTGAATTTTATGATAGTCATTGGGGACTGTAATTTGCGACGCCGTTGAACTTGCACTGGGCTACACCGAGAGGCGTCCCTAATATTTTGGTCATGCCACTCAACGCAACCTCTGAGTCGCACTGCATTGCACGTTGCATCCCAGTTTTTGGAAAAAAAAAACATGCAGCGTTTTTTTTTAACGTTACGGCCGATCGTGTGTGTGTGTTGAGGGTGCTGAAAACGTGTGTGTGAGTTTGTGTGGTTGGAAACAAAATAGGATCTCGGAGATAAATAGGATAAAGAGAGACATGTCTGTCGCCATCTGAAACGCCCTTAAAGGGACAGTTCACCCAAAAATAAAAATCCACTCATTATCTACATACCGCTCTTCCGATTGAGGGGGTGGGTGAAGTGTTTTACTGCTTCCCCGCTAAAGTTAGTGTTTAAAACGATTTTTCCCCCCCTGGTGACATCACATCGATGACATCATCAGCGTGCCGGTGCAACCAACCAATCCAAACGATGTAAAGGAGCACGGAAGCCACGCAGCATTGTTTGTCGCCTACTTTCTACTTTTGTCTTTCAAGCCATAAAAACTCACCCCAGACTGGATGAGACCATCGGCGGCGCGTTACACCGGCGTCGTCCTGCAAGTCGGCGGGCGCACATGGGTGGGATGTTCCCACTGCAGCCAATAGGAGACGAGCCGATGAAATCCCGGGTCCATTGCAGGGTCAATTTCTCTCCTCCATTGACACAGTGGCGGATGAATAAAGAGCAAGGTTTTTTTTCATTTTTGGGCGAACTGTCCCTTTAAAGTCACTCAACCAGGGAACCATCTGCGCCGGGAATCATGGGAGCGAGCTGCGGGGTCGAACCTGGTCATACGGTTGATTTGCATAAAGGATATTTGGCGCATTTATTAGGGCCCCAATAACACTGCCGGCCTCAGTGCACGCGGGACGTGAGGTATCATCTGAGAGGGCTTGTTCTCTTTTTTTTTAATCTCAGTTTTCTCATATAATCTAGAAATCTCGATTATGACCAGTCAGAATCAGAAATGCTTTATTTCTCCCAGAGGAAGCGGTTTTGCTCCACGCGTACGCCTGTTTATCTATATTGTAGGTTCCCATTCACGAGTATTTATTACTTTATCGACCTGGCGACCTGGACTTTTGCTGGGTGTGCATTTTTAATTTCTCTTAGATATTTAGGATTAGTAGAAGTATAAATTATCTTTGCGCAGGAAGTAGTTTTTGCAAAAAAAAAAAACAACCCAAAAAAGTCAATAAAATATTCTGATTCCGTCAAAGATAGAAGGAAGAAAGTAGCAAAACATGAGAAAATTATTGCGAAACAAAAGCGAAATGGACCCGATGTGAGCGGTATCTGATCAAATGTATAAGCAGATCAATAGAGTCGGCAAGTAGAGGTGAAACGTGGAGTCGCGTGCGGCGGACACACACGGGAGTTATGATGACGCCGCTGCCGACGCATGGACCGATACTCGTGACGTCATCGAGTGGCGGTGGTCTCAGCCGCGGTCGGGGGTCGCGGGCGAGCCTGCAGCCCCCCCCCACCCCCTTACCCCACCCCGGCCCCCCGCTGCGTCACGCCGCCGCCGCCGCCGCTCGGCTCCGGTTGTCCGCACTGAAACACTCCGCGCAGGATACATGAACGCTATTGATCTCGGGTCCTCATACTACTCCAGCACACACACACACACACACGCACACACACACACTCCCCCCCCTCCCTCCCCCCCTCCCTCCCTGCCTCGCCACACTCACGCTTCCCGCCTCCTCGCCTCCTCTCTTGACTGCAGCAGAGGAGCCGCTGCGCCGAGGAGGACCGGATGATGCCGTCCGCCGCCGCCGCCGTGTAAGGGAGGGAAACCAGGGGACGCACACACGCACACACACACACACGCACACGCACGCACGCACGAACACACGCACGCACACAAGCCCGCACTCACGCTTCACACACACGCACCGAGCTCGCTGCGATGCGCCGGCTGGTCCTCTCTACGTGGTGAGCATTTTAGTTTCCATATATAAATATATATGTATAATATTTATTTATTTATTTATTTTAATGTGCCAAACCATAACTTAGTCTCTTGCAAACGCCTATTTATTTAATTATTTGTATTTAGCATCAACCTACGCGGGTCGTGCAAAACGGTGATGTGGGATGCGACTGCACCTGGTGATTTTTTATTTTATTTATTTTATTTATTTTATTTTATTTGAGGGTTTTTTTTTTGTTTTTTGTTTTTGGTTTGGGCAGTGATATGATGGACGAGCTCCCCTCGCGCGCGATGGGCAGAAAAGTTGGGGAACTTTTGGAGCGCAGCGTCATCAAATGAGCTCGGAAATTAACATCTCGGGGCGCATTTGGGGGCTTCACGATCTGCATTTTTCTTTCTTTTTTTATATACATAAAAACCCAGAACGCTTATGAATTCGCATGTTCTGCGAATTTGGCATAGTTGTTTTATTTTCATTTATATTCGCGCTAATTTTAAAAAAAAAGAAAAAAAAAAGAAGCAAAGTGTGAGTCGCTGCCGTGTGTGTGGAGCCATCGTGACTTTTGGGATCTTGCGCGCGCGTGTGCGTGTGTGTGTGTGTGAAAGAGAGAGAGAGAGAGAGAGAGAGAGAGAGAGGGGGGGGCGGGGGGGGGGGGGGGGGGGGGCCGTCCGGGGGGGGGGGGGGGGGGGGGGGGGGGGGGGGGGGGAGAGGGGGGGGGGGGGGGGGGGGGTGCCTTCCTGACGTGATGCTGGAGAGATGAGAGGAGTTTGTACGCCCCCCCCCCACACACACACACACACACACGAGTGCGCACACGCGCACGCGGAGCGACTCCGCAGTGGGCAGCGCGCCGAGCCCGGGGGGGGACGGGGGGGGGGCAGAGACGCCCGTTATACCCGGGACGCGGGTGCGCGGGTGACGGGATAACCGGACTTCCCCGCCGCCGGTGCCGCCCGCGCGGGGGAGGATTGATGACCGGGCAGCGGCACAGAACCGAAATCTAATTACGGGACGCCGCTTGCGTCAAAAAGGCTCCGCCGGTGATTGATGCGCCTTCCCTGCTGCGCAGTAGTGAAGCGTGCGAGGGTGCGCAGGGAGGCGGGAGGGGGGGGTGGGGGTGGGTGGCCATTCAGCTGACGAGCGAGGCAGAGGGTGGTGGTAGTGTGTGTGTGTGTGTGTGTGTGTGTGTTTTGATTGGATCAGGTGTTTTGCGTCAAGCATAAAGGTTCCACTTTGAATAGATGTTTGCCCACCAGCGCGCACGCCGCCGCCGCCGGCAAATGAGTGTTTGCTCTGCTGGCGTGCGGCTCTGGCGCGTGTGTGTGTTTGCTCTGGCTGCGGCCGGGCCCGACCAGTCCGGGCGCCCTTTTTTTTCCCCCCAGCCCAGTTAGGCATCTAATTACCGCTCTTATCTGGTCCGCTTATCCGATATGAGCCCGGGGACACAAAAGACCGGCGGCCTCGGGGTCTCATCGGCCTCCTGAGGGTGAAGCAGTCGCGCGGCCGCGCCAGAGAAGATGGCGGCCGCTCGCGCCTGCGTCTGTCTTCCCGAACCCAAAACTCCGGCATTCGGATTTCCCCCCACAAGTTGAAAAAAAGACCTTGTTGCCTGGTAACGGCGCGCTTTGCACCTTTTTTTTTTTTCTTCCCCCAACAAGAAGCCGCGCGGAGCGTCAGCTTGGGAGACTCCCGGTGGGGTCGTAAGGTCGCTAACTATGTTTAACCGCGAGGATGCGTGTCCCCCCACCACCCCGCCCCCGCAGCGAGCCACCAACGAAGAAGAAACACCTCGCTGCGCTGCGTCCTCGCTGCGCGTTTAGTAGCTAAACAGGTCCAAGAGGCGCAAAGTGAGCCCTCTTCAAGTAGTGTGTGTGTGTATTTTGTGCACACACACACACACACGCGTGTGACTTCCTGCATGTAATGATGGCTGCAGATGTCCTGTAGTGTGTGTGTGTGTGTCTGTGTGTGTGTGCATGTGTGCGCGCTTTATGAGCAAGGTAAGCATCGTTCTCCTTTGTTAATATCTGAATCTTCATGTGAGTGTGTGGATCCCTGCAGGCAGATGCTGCTGCTGCTGCTGCTGCTGCTGCTGCTGCTGCGCGTGTGTGTGCATGCACGCGTGTGTGTGTGTGTGTTCATCATTAGCCCTCCACTCACCAGCAGAGTAGTGCAGCTTCAACAGCCCCTCGAGGCTTCGGCTTCAAAGTCCTTCCTCATCAGCTCTTTTTTTTCTTCTTCTTTTTTTTTCCGGAAAAGCGAGCGTCCACGTTCCCCCGCCGTTCTTGGAGAGTTTAGATGAATCAGACGGAAACGTTTGGGAGGTTTTTCCCCTCAGCCGGCGAGGACAGTCCGGGGGTAATCGGGTGGAAATCTGACCTCAGATGTGTGCCAACCTTAAAACATTTCTGCAACATGACTAAGCTTTTCTTTTCATTTCCTTTTTTTTTTGCTGTGTCATGTCTGCGCCCCCCCGACTCGATTGTTTCCCCAAGCAGCGTCCATCAAAGTCGCAAACTTCCAAGTCAGTTCAACAAGAAAGCGGAAACCATCTGACACTTTTGCGTCGAGCCGACGCCGAACGCGGGGTTCCTCTTTGACTCGGTTTGCGCGCAGAACCGCGTTCCGAGAGGCCGCATCGTGACTGCGGAGGGCTGCGACCCCGCGGAGCATCTGCAGAGCCTAGCGTGTAGCTTCGCTCGCGCTGTGTGCATTAGTGAACGCTCACTGCGGCCATCTGTGGGCACCACGGGAAGCCTGCGGGGGGCAGAAGGGGTGGTGGTGTTGGGGGGGGGCGCACACGTCGCATACTGTCAACTAGCATGTCGCATGCAGGGTCTGATATGAGCTCGCATGCTAATACGCGTCGCCCATTTTCCACTTTAAAAGCACAATCTGTGCAATTTTTTTTTTTTTTTTGTATATTACCCCCCTCCCCTCCCACCGGAATACAGCAACATCCCGCAGGAGCCGCGCTCCCGTTTTTCTGCGAGTATGCACCTGCAGAGCGTGCGCGCGCGGCCGCGTACGTGCGTGCGTGCGTGCGTGCGTTTATGGCGAGTGATTAATGAACGCGGCTTGATGGCGTCAGCGGGCCGTGACAGCACGACCACGGCGAGGAAATCATTCCCGCTCGCTCTCTCTCTCTCTCTCTCTCTCTCTCGCTCTCTGCCCGGACTGCTGATTCAGAGCTCGCGGAAAATTTATTTATTTTTTGCTGATTGCTGGAATCACACCGTAAGGTCGCCGCTATATCGTAACCCCAATCACGGCGTCGCAGCGAGAGGTGAGCGCGGCGGGCGGCTGGAAAAAAAAAAAAAAAAGAGGAAAGAAATGAGCGCAGCCTCAAAGCATGATGGCGGCGAGACGGGAGGAGGTTGTGCGGCGGGGCGACGCCGCGGGAAAACATCATATAGGTTGCTTTAAAAAAACAAAATTATCTGGGCGTGGAGACACCAAATGTCAGCATTAATGACCTTTCGCTTGCCTATCGTGAATAACGAAATGCCAGCGGGCGCCGCAGTCAGGACGCCGACTTTGAAACTCTTCGGCCGCTCGGATGAGAGAGGATGGCGGGAAGAGGGGGAGGAGGGGAGCCGCGGATCAGCCTTCATCCGTTCTCGCGCTGTTATTGGAAAAAAAAAAACGAGAAAAGAAAGTTCCCTCGGCTTTTTCCCGCCAGCCGATTGGCCGTTCGCTCCGGCCTTTAGACTCCAGGCGCTCGGCGGGATGAGAAAGTTTGATCCCGCGGGATTCTCTTTCCGGGAGAGTCCCGCGACATGCGCTAACCGTGCAGCAGGAAATAGGCGCGGATATGATCCCTGCGCGCTAAGCGAGCGCGTGAGTTTCGCGCCTGGCTCACTTCCCTGCTTTATGCATCCAGTCACGTAATCTTTACATTCAGGTGACGCATTCAGGTGACGTCACTGCGGATGTTCCGGTAGTCCGGGTTGTCCTGAAATTAGGGGGGAAAAAAACATGGCGGCCGCGTCCCTGCTGGCTGAAAAAACCCGCTTAAACGTGAAAAAAAACAAACAAAAAACCCAGTCACGCAGCTCATCTCTTGCCGAGTTTTCCAGCGTTTGAAAAAAAAATAAAAAAACGCTTTTAAATGTTAAATTTAGCTGGAAAGTGCTTTGCGCGCTCCTCCATCGGCACAGTGGTGTGCAGAAAATGAGTGAGTCACCATTTTTGGGTGAACTGTCCCTTTAAACGGTAATATTAGCAATCAGTCCCGGGTCTGCCAGCAGTAGGAAAAGGGATCGCTTGCCAATTTTCGTGAGTTCACCCACATTTTTAAAAAATCCGCTTTTAAACGCTAAATTTAGTGGGAAAGCAGCGCATGAGAGCCGCGAGAGTCAACCCGAGCGGGAGAGTCGCAGCTGGGAGGCGAAACAATGAGCCGAACCTGTCAGCGAGGGCGGGTCTCACATGTATTCGATTCGATCCTCTGAATTTTAAAAATTAAAAATCGGTGAATTTTACTAAATACAACCTCTAAAAAAAAAAAAAAAAAAAAAAAAAGTGCAAATTTTACTGCAGGACATGTTGACGCAGTAAAGCCACCAGGGCTGCGAGTATGTGATTTCTTCTTCTCCGGGACGGTCGGGCGCGCTCAGGGTCACTTTCACTTCCTCATCACGCGCCCGTGCAAAAGTTACTTGGGACACGTCCCCCACCTCGGGTTCACTGCTGCATTGCACCAAAAACCCTCTCGGGCCGCTTGCCGTCGCAGCTGGAACCCCCCACCCCCACCTCCAACCCCACCCCTCGGCACCTACGTTCAAATGACAGATCCCGGCTGATGTTTTATCTAATCCCGCAGAGCAAAGGTGAGCAGAAACACCATACATCAAGCTGCCACGCTCCGTTTGGGCCTCCCGCCTCCGGGGACTTCGGATACCGGCGGGGCCACGGCTGGACTGTGATGTGGAAAAGACGGATGCGCTCCTTGCCGATTGAAGCAGTCGGACCGCGCGACGGCACGGCCGCGTGCTGCTGTTTCAACCGCGTAGTAGCGTTTTTTTTTTAAAGCAGGTTTTTAAAAGCAGAAATTAAAGATTTCTTATTATGACGCAAATAGGTCAGGGTGCCCTTGATGTTTTTGTTTTTGTTTTTTTTCTTTATGGCTTGTTGCCGCACTTGCGTTGCATTCAGGAACGAGCAGTAAATTGAGCTGCCACCAGTTTTTAGGTAACTGCCTGTGTTTGCAATTTTTTTGGCGTATTTTACACGATCGTATAAATCTGTAGAGAAAGAGTTGGAAGAAACAAATGCCAGTGGTCGCTGTTTTCCGCATTGTTTTATGGCGTAACCTTTTTCTTCTTCTACGGTGCATGCGTGGGGAAGCTGCGTCATCGACTGTTACGTCATCGACTGTTACGTCATCGACGTTAGCTTTTAGCCACGGTGGCACACCCCAGGGCGCCGTTGTGGGCCCACTTTGGTTTTTAGGCCAAACGGAAAATGGCGGCACAATAAATTGGGGGAGACGTCGAATTTTTAGTCAAAAAGACTAATACAACAAATCTAAAAAAAAACATGTGAACATTCTGTATATAAACGTGACGGCCGCAGGTGGCACATTTAAGGGATAGTTTTACGAAGTCTACAGCCAAAGAAACGCAGCCCTTCAACGTAGCAATGAATGTCTCTTTGTTATAATGTCTATTTGTATTATTATAGGCCACGATTTGGCTTCCGCTGTTACGGTGGCATGCAATGAACATTAGAAGACAATTAGATATTTAAAAAAACGTTACGGGCGACCGTTCCGAACTGTTATTGTGTCATTTATTCTCGAGCAGCGACATTGCAGAGTCCACATAAAGGTAATTTGTAAATAAGACTTGGCCAATTGCCACTTTACCTTACGCGCATTTCTCTTCTTTCCTGAAAGCCTTTGACAACATTCAGCTTTGTTTTTTTTTCACATTCTTGTCATTTTGTTGCTTTTCATCGTTCAGATTTATTTTATTGTCCACTTTCTTTTCAACCCACAGCGTCTGATTTTATGTTTTTGTAAAGCGGTTTGTAACGCTGGCAGGAAAAGTGCCTTATAAACGAGGGTGATAATGATTTATGAGTAGAATGCTGAATGCCCACAGATTCCCCTAAAAGCTTGTTAGAATTATGTTCCTTCCGAATCATTTCACAGGCGATAGCGGCCGCGCGCTCGTGTTTCCGACGAGCAGATGCCGCCGTTTCCGCCGCAGCTCGCACGCGATTCGGAATTCCCGTCCGGGGCCCGGCCCCTTTCGCGATTTAAATCGGAGGAAATGCAGACGGGAACGCCTTTTTCCCCCCCGGTTGCACGAGCGGCTGTGAGAATGCCACGTTGCCTGCGCTAGGGCTGCATTAGCGCTCCGTCAGTGTTGAATGAGGGGCTTCGGAGGGCCATAAGAGGGTTTCGGATCGAGCCGCCCCACCTCCCCCCACCCTGCAGCGGCGTTCCGGGCCCACGGCCCGAGGCAAACTCGGCGCTGATGGGTTGACAGATCCTGCGAGAGGCCACGGCGGAGTCGGAATCCCCCCGGGGGGAGTCAGTCACACAGGCTGACGTGCAAGCATGAAGAAGTCCAAGCAGCAGCGTTTTCAGGGGTCTCTCTTGACCTTTGCCACCAATGCACAGTCGACGTCGGGTAACGCTGCGTTTAACGCTCGCAGTCCGAGCCTGAAATTAGAGCGAAACACAACAACGGAGATCGAGACAACCCGGCAGATGCAATCTGTAGTCCACTCAGGGGTTTATGAATAAAACAGAACGCCACTGTTTGACGAAGCATCCCGGCGTGCGATGGAACGGGGCTGCGGGAATGTGCAGCTGCGGACGTTCCAAGGGGGTTTTGGCTGGGGTTGCCGAGGGTGCGCAGGATTTAAAGGGATGATCTCAAATAATCTCTGAGATGAGAAGATTCTCTTTGTGGAGCTGGAGCCAGTTAAACTCTCTCTCAAACAGAGCTTGTTATTTCTAAGAAAAAAAAAATCTCCGCGAGACACGTTAACCAGCCTGTTGTGTGTCTATTTGATTTTTTCACCTCATTGGTTTTGACAGATTATGATTCGAACTGGCGTGAGAACAGAAACGTTTAACCTCCCTCCCAAGCACAGAACAACACCAAGACCACCAGGCCTTCTTCTTTTCCTCACCGGTTAATTGACAGTTCAATTAATGCACAATTTCCAGGAACAAATTTTCATAAAGGAGTATGATCATGAGGGCGTCAAGAAATGTGATGTTTGAATCGTCTGGAACTGCTGAGCTTCAATCAGTGTGATCTGTTTGAAGACGTTGTGTAGCTCATCAGATGCCCCAGTTCACATCAGATACCCCAGCTCACATCAGATACCCCAGGCCACATCAGATACCCCAGCTCACATCAGATACCCCAGGCCATATCAGATACCCCAGCCCCCATAAGATGCCCCAGCTCACATCGGACACCCCAGCTCACATCAGATACCCCAGCTCACATCAGATACCCCAGCTCACATCAGATACCCCAGCTCACATCAGATACCCCAGCTCACATCAGATACCCCAGCTCACATCAGATACCCCAGCTCACATCAGATGCCCCAGCTCACATCAGATACCCCAGGCCACATCAGATACCCAAGCTCGCATAAGATGCCCCGGCTCACATCGGACACCCCAGTTCACATCAGATGCCCCAGCTCGAGATGCCCCAGATACTCCAGTTCACATCAGACACCCCAGCTCACATCAGACACCCCAGCTCACATCAGACACCCCAGCTCACATCAGATACCCCAGCTCGCATAAGATACCCAGCTCACATCATAAGGGCGGGGTTATTGTATTCACCAGAGCTCGTGTAGGGTGTAGTCATCACACTTGTGCTATTGACACCAAACTGAACCAGCAATGGCCCAAAGAACTGGAGGCAGCTAGTCGCTGCAGACTGGCTCATAGAAGGTTCCAACCAGCATTAGCACCAACCAAGAGGGCCAAGAGCTAGCCTCGGAACCACTTTGGTCAAAAAGGGGGGTTCGTTAGTCTGGTTCTGAGGGAGCCAGCGGAGGCCGCAAAAGTTGCTGGTGACTGACGCTTTTTCTTGTGGGATTCCTCCCCCGCCGGTGCGATCCGGTTCAGGCCGGTGCCTTGATGGCCGCTGTGTCGGATGCTGAGGGTCACCGATGGTGTTAAAAAGCTTTCCGCTTCAACAGCTTGTTTGATGGGGAGCGTTTGACACGGGTGCAAGGGAGGTGCCGCCGGCGCGCCGAGGCGTGTTCTGACCTCGTGTGGGGGGCCCTGCGGTGGGAGACCAACCAGGTCCTGAGCAGTAATGTGGAGGTCGGAGGGGGGCCGCCGTGACTTTGCATGACCTCACCTGCGGAGATTGCAGGGGGGCGACCGGCGGTGTGAAGCTGCCGGCCGTCGATGCAGCGGGAACAGAACCGGCTCCCCGTCTTCATCTCGGGGGGAGGGGGGGGAGGGGCGCGAAACCTGCCGCCGATGTCATCATCAAGCAGATTTCTCGCTGTCGATCTCCGGAGAGGCAGACGTCTCCGCTTCTGAGAGTCCTGGAAAATTCTACAGTGACACGGAGTCGTAATTAGCGCAGCTCGGCTCTTGAAGTGCAGCTGCTTGTTTACAAGCTTGACTTATTACAGTATTACTGTCATTTTTTTTTTTTTTTTGTTTTTTTTTTTTGTTTTGTTTTTCTGCTTGGATCATCTCTGTGCTCATTAAAAGTTTCTTCCTCGGTATCACAAACAACTGAAATCATCAGTTAATTTTCCAGTCCAGAAACACCCAATGACATCGCAGTTTTGTGTTGTTTTTTTTTATCCTTTTTTTTTTTTTTTTACTCCCCAGTGAGTTGTTTTTCTTCTTCTGTCTGTCGCCTCCCGGTGAAGCACGACCGGACACTAGTGAGCTGCTACCCTGCTAAAATAATGCAGTTTGTCTCGGCGTCAGGGGAGGTTCAGGGGTCTCGGTCGGAATGTTCTTTTTGGAGTTCTCCCCGACAAAAGCTGCACTCCAGGCACCATTTTCAGCTTTTAATCGATGCTCCTTTTTGTGTGCCCCCCCAGCTACAGGATGATGGTCTCTGATGAGCTCTGATGGGACTGAGACCAAGCAGGCTCCGGCTGCTCCTCTCTCATGGAATTAGACATCATTACTTAATCATTTAAGAGTCCCGGCGGCTGATCGGCTTGTTTCGAACCGCCGAAGTACCCCGAGTCTGCAAAATAAAACATCCGTCGGCCCTGCTGAATCAACCTCGCCAAAGTTAGAAGACGTGAAGCGCCAGCTAGCCCTCTCGGTGCCAAGATGGATGAAGCGCACAACAACAGGACTTCCCTGGTCAAAGGTGCCAAGGACATCGCTAAAGAAGCCAAGAGGCAAGCCACCAAAAATTTCAGCAAAGCCGTCGACCGCGCCTCAGACGAATACTCGGCGCATCGCAGCTACAACCGCTTCCAGGACGAGGACGAGGACGACTACAACGCCTACGGTCGGCAGGGCGACAACGAGGCCAACGACGAGGACGGGGCCTCCAGCGACGCCACGGAGGGCCACGACGACGAGGACGAGATCTACGAGGGGGAGTACCAAGGCGTGCCCGCCTACGGCGACGGAAAGCCGCGGGACGGGCAGGTGGCGCTGGGCCAGCCGGTGTCCGACAGCCTGAAGAGCCGCAAGGAGCTGGAGAACGAGAGGCAGGCGGACGAGGAGGAGCTGGCGCAGCAGTACGAGCTGATCATGCAGGAGTGCGGCCACGGCAGATTCCAGTGGCAGCTGTTCTTCGTGCTGGGCCTGGCGCTCATGTCGGACGGCGTGGAGGTGTTCGTGGTGGGCTTCGTCCTGCCCAGCGCCGAGACCGACATGTGCGTTCCCAACTCCGGCGCCGGATGGCTCGGTAAGAAATGACCGTGAGCGATGTGTTGATGTTTCTCCCGTGGTCGTGGGTTTGCCAGCCGGTCCGCGCTCATGCGGCGCCGGGCGAGCGGTCCCATTCGTGGTGGCGGGATTAAACCTGCGACTCTCACTAGGGTGAGATTAGACGACAAACAGGGATTGAAAGTTTGGAAAACCTGCAGCACTCTGCCCGAAACTGGGCATCCTGGGCACAACTTTGAACTTTTTTTCCATTATTAAGTTCAGTCTCGGGAAACATCTCTGCAACTACCACAAAGAGGTTTATTTCTATATTTTTTCAACTAGTTAAAAATCCATGTTAACAGTTGTCGGTCAGTCATAGAGGGGAAATGTAGTTGCCTGCCAACAGGGAACAGTGGAGGAACCTTAAGAATGATTGCTGCTTATGCTGTCATTAATATCTAAACCTGCAGAGAAATTCTGACCGGGAATTCTCGAATTTGTGGGAGAAACAAAGAAAATTGGAGATGAAATAGAAAAGGGA
>CAAKHG010045724.1:15400-25400 GCA_901007715.1 Dactylopterus volitans
TGAGCGTCTTGGGGTGTGTGAGTCGACACATCAGCACTCTTGTTTATCAAAGCTTTTATCACCTTACCACTGCTATGTCACCCCCACCTAAGAGGAAGCGGGGGGGGAGGCGGGGGCACTCACACACACAAACACACACCTGCAGGGCCAGCTCGTGTTTGAGAGGAGGAGGAGGAGGAGTGGTGGGGGAGGTACAGGAGGAGGAGGAGGAGGGGTGGGGTGATCGGGTTGATGACCTGCCTTGCTGATGTGAATGACTTTAGCAGAGACAGGATCCGTCCCAGACTGCACAGGTTAACTACCAGCATGTGTTCTCCGAAGCTGGCAAGTTTCATCTGGATAAGTCAAAAACACACTTGGAGGGTACACTCACCGTGGGAAAGAAGGGTGGCTCGGAATTTATGTATTCCACAGAGCTCTCAGGAGAAATGTTAAAAATGGAGAGTTTGACCTCTAGATATTAATAAATTGAAGTTATTTCAACAATTTGATATTCCGCTGAGCTTTGTCGAAGGCGGTTTGAGAGTCGACGGGGTTTGGCTGATGATTTTAATTCAAATACGTCTTTGCTTTCATTTCAATAATTTTTGTAATGAAATTTCATAGGTGATTTTATCCAAAAATGCTGCAAATAGTCGCATACATTATCTTATTTTCAATATAATGCAGAGAACATGGATGATCTCTACCCCCCCGCACCCCCGACCCAGGTCTCTCTCCAGTTCCCGTTCACACGAATAAAATCGCTGCACTTCAGTCGGCTTCTGTTGGCTTGCAAGTGCAGTTTTACCCACCAAGTTTGCATCTTTGTGAGTTTCCCAAATCAGCCGGTCTGTAAAAAATGGTCGCTTGTGGTCAAACCCACATCAGTCAATAGTTGAGAGAAACCGCGTGGACCATGAACATACGGCCATGTGCTCAACTCCAGAAACTTTTAAAAGCTATCGATCTCTGTTTGATTCGCCTCGTCGCCTTTAGCTGTTACTATCTCATCTTTTGATCTTAGATGTGAACATCGGCCCACCGGTTGTTTTTAGTTGCAACCGTGACTGCCCTGATCACAAGTTCATCCAGAAAGTTTCATAATCACACGACGCTCGTGGAAACTGCGCTCAACCTCGTCACAAGGTTTCCTGGATGCCCGGCCGAGCGCGTTTGTGCCCCGTGGCTTTTCCTGCCTTTGTAGTGGGAAAAGCTGATGGGGGCATTGGGAGGTAGATGTGATAGGCGGCAGGATAGAGGCAAATTGGAGCATCAGAAATGTGGTTGAAAAAAGGAAGTAGGCGGAAAAGAGACACCGGTATAAAAACCCAAGCTAAGAAAAATATCCACTATATTGTTCCATCGTTGCTGTCAAGTTATCCCGCCCCCATCGCTCTCTCTCTCTCTCTCTCTCTCTCGCTCGCTCCCGCTCTCGCACTCTCCGGCGCTCCTGTCCCTCTCTCTCTCTCAGCTGCTCTTCCTCCCCTCCCCTCTCTTCCCGTGGATGGTTTAGCGCTCTCTCTCTCTCTCTCTCTCTCTCTCTCCCTCTCTCGCAGTCTGGTGGATCCGTGCACAAGGATTAGAGGGTTTGCTGTGAGTGCCTGCTCAAAGAGAGGAAGCCAGAAGATTCAGATCTACACATCAAAAAAAGAAGAAGAAAAAGAAGAATCTCCAGACAAGGATAGCCTCACTACTCAGGATAAGTGTTCTGATTTACCTTTGCACAGGCTTTACCTCTCCTCCCATTCGCGCCTTGCCAGCACCTTATTGCTGAATCTTCACCTGGGGGAAGGACTGATAAACCAAGGGACTACGTTGCCTGGACCTCCACACTGGGAGCCATGTGAGCAGCAGCCCTCCACCCACTTCACACCACAGAAGTCATCCCCCACCACTACAGTCGGCACTCTGAGCTGGGGAGCACAACCAGGATTTTTACCCCCTCCCCTCCACCCCCAACCCCTTACCTCCACTCTTAGGACTCGCACCGAGGGACCCTCGAGGCTCGGCCGTACCCCCAGCGGGAGCCACTCATCTCGGGGCACTGGTCGGGGTGTGAGTGCCCCCTGGTCTGGAGGCCAGCCAGCAGCACTCCAGCACCATGGAATACCTGTTTGGCATTGTAGTGCTGCTGTGCGGGGCGGTGCAGCTGGGAAGAGGAGCGGAGCCCAAGCACAATGTACCCAGGCTAAAGCTGTCATACAAGGGTAAGCCCATTCTCCGCTCCCCCCTGTCTCCAGGATATATGGGACCGCCGTGCTTGCTGGTGCTTTTAGCTTGTCCAGGCTATTCGTCTTGCCCATGGGTGCTCTTTCTTTCTTTGTTTCTTTCTTTTCTCTTTCTTTCTTTTTTTTCCCCCCCGTTTCTTTCATGCTTTTCTTTTCATCTACCCTTGCTTATGTTGAGTATCTCTTTTGCCTCCTCTATTTTTGTGTGTCTATTTGTGCAGCTGTCTAGTTTACGCTTTCTTCTCTTGGTCAGCATCTAACTCTCCCTCTTTAACCTCTGAATTCCTCTCCCCTGTTAACTCACTCCTTCCTTTCTTTCTCGCTTGCTTTTGCCCATCTCTCAAAATTCTCCTTACAAATAGCCAGATTGGTTCCATATGCTGAGGAAGGGCTCTTGCCTGAAGTTAAATGTATATATTGGCCCCTGTACCAATTTTCCCTTGTCCCCTTCTGCTCGCACTGTGCAGCCCTGTTAAGTGCTCTGAACAGGCAGTAGAGCCTCTGTTTTAATGGCTTCTGTCCCAAAGACTCCTTTAAATAAAAAAAAAAAAAGGAGATCTGCCTTAGTTCTGACACAGAGCCTTTCTTCAAGAGGCCACGGAGGTTTCCTGACTTTTCATTACTATTTCCGAAATGGATCCAGCGGTCTTGAGAGTTTTATTTAAATTAGGAAGTATATGTTGATTTAATGTGCCGTGTGTGCATTAGATCATTTATTTGCAGTGGGTCACATAGCCGGAGAGCGAGAGGGAGTTTCGTGCCTTTTTATATCGTGCACGTGGACGATTTTGACGTATACAGCAAACATGTTATTCTCTCTCCATGTGTGTTATTTTGAGGGGAGACTGCGGAGCGCCGGTTCTTCCTCTCCTCCCTCCTCCTTCACTCTTTCTCCCTCTGTCTTGTCTCCTCTCTCACACCCTACACTAAATCAGGCTCGTCGTAAGAGAAAACTTTTTCATCTCGGCTAGAAATAACTGGCAACATTTTTGGCATATTTTTGGACGGTTTTCCCTTTCTTTTTTTTTCTTTTTTTTCCCCTTTTGCATTTGCTTTTTTTGCTTTAATGTCAGTGAAGGATGCTATTGTGGTTCCTTGACCTAAAACATGACCAAAAGTAAATGACTGGTAGTGTGGTCCCTCGATTCTTTATTTTAGTCTCGTTTTCCTCGTAAAACGTGCCCTCTCAAAATTGATGAACAGTCTGATTTACTGGCGTTTTGCAAATGACAACATGTGGTTGAACGCTCCCTTTTGTGTTTTACTGTCACCCAAAGCTTTGGTTCCTGCGATAATTTTACTCTATTCTCAGGGAAAATCAAATTTCGGGCTCAACGGAGATTAATTTGATGTTTGTAATTCATTTTCTATCTTTAGCCGAGACGTTTGGTGTAACTTATGTTTAGAGGCCAACTATATGACATGTTTTATTCCTCGCATGAAGTGCAAGTTGTAATTTTGGTATGGTATATTTTCCTTTATCACCGTTTCAACTTGCAACTGTGTGTGACGATTGTCTCTGCTGGATTCTAAGTGGAAAATCAAGTGGTCGTTTTTGTAGTTTAAACATCAAGGTTGCGCGCAGCATGATAAGCATGCAGCAATATGATAATGACGAATGACACACATGCGCCATGTGAACAAAAAGAATCTGGAAAGAATCACGGTTGAACTTACCTGCTACAAGTCATGTGTCCCTTGAGTACCATCATGTCAGTTCACACAAAGCCAGAGGCTCTAGGCCTGATGGGAAAATGTCATCCCTTCTTCAGCCATATGTTTAAAGAACGTGAATACAGTTCCATCCTTCCCCCCTTTTTCTGATCCTCCTCACTGTTAAGTCTGACAAGTGAGTGTTGCTGACAACAATACGAGACAAGAGATGTGTCATCAGGCGTAAAGGTCTGCATTCACGTTATGAGTGATGGATGTGAATCGTCAAACCGCGAGAGAGCAGGTCTGCAGGGGAAAGAGTAGCCTGTAATGATGGATGTGCTTGAGTGGATGGGCAATATTTATCGCTAAAAGTACATCAAAGCCTCTTTGCTTACGTGTGTGTGTGTGTGTGTGTGTGTGTGTGTGTGTGTGTGTGTGTGTGTGTGTGTGTGTGCGTGTGTGTGTGTGTGTGTGTGTGTTTTTGTGTGTGTGTGTGTGTGTGCGTGTGTGTGAATGTTCTTGCCACATCTTGGTGTTAGGACTCAACACCCTCTCTTGTGTGTTCCTCTCCTTAGACTGCAAGCGGTGTCTCAGTGTGTATATGTGTGTGTTTTAGCGAGACAAAAATGTGTCAGGTCTGTCGTGCGCTCATATAATTAGACACCTGGTTCCGTGCGTGCGCCTGTGCGCGGCTCGCAGATCTCAGCCTTTTATTGTTCGGCGTGTGGGTGTACAGCTTTCCAGGGGCTTTTGAGTCGGTGTTGCCGCGGTTATTGTATGTGACTTCAAACTGCAGTCGGCCTGCACTGTGTAATATTGCGCAAAGATCGTGCAGATATGAGAGCGCATCGTGTGTGTCACTGCTTGCGTTGTGTCTCGGGCCCACAGGTGTTTGACGGCTCTCTTGATGCTTGTCAGGGGACGACTCTCGGTTAACACCCACACTGTGGCGCATGGAGGGAGGAAGGGAGGCATGATGGGAGCAACGGTGGAGGGGAGGAGATTTTCTTTTAATGAAGCAAAAGCTGGCAGAAAATGAGTCGACCACGCAGGAGGAAGGGAGGCTGGTCGTTAAGTGAAGTGTCACTCATCCCCTTTTCCTTCTGCGAAGCCAGCCAGTAATTAAGTCAAATAAACGACAAGGAGGAATCCTCCCGGGAAGGACATTCAAACAAACACTGAGCGAAAAAAGTGGGCCGGCGCCTCGAGTGGGGCGAACATATGAGCAGAAGAGGGTCCCGGGCGAAGGACAATCGCAAGAACGAGCAGGGGCCCGCGATCCGAGAAGGCCAAATAAACACGGAGCATGCGAGCAGGGTCCCATGAAGCCGTCCTGGAGTGAGTGCTGATGACACACCCTCGGGGACGCGCGGGCAGACAAAGAGAGCGATTTTTACTCCTCAGGAAAGGACAGGTGAACGACTGCAGAGTGAGCAGTTTAGAGATGTAGAAGGGGGACCGCGGAATGGAGGCAGGGAGAGATAAAATGACCTCTCGCGGGACAGCTGGCGCAGCGAGTGCAGAGTAAATGATTTCCCAGTGGGGTCAGTTAGACGTGCAGCAAAAAGGGGATCTGGCTTCGCGGGGACGCCACGGTGATCACAAGAGTTAATGATTTTCCCTTCTCCTTGAGACTGAAATAGCTTTTACTTTCACGGCCCCGGCGAGTGAGTGATGAGAGGAAGTCCAAGTTTAAAGTGATCCATGTTAGCGAAGATGTCACACGCAGCCGTCCAAAAACAAATTTGAGATTTGTTACTCGATGGGAATCTGCAATTACATCACAATTACAGCTAATGGGGCTTCAACGTTACACCGCCAAGACTATGAGGTGGTGCTGCTGCACTTCTCCAACGATACACTCCTATGGATCAATGCATGCCTGCATACAATCACATTCCAGTGCATGCACAGCACCCTCGTACTGTAAGTCGCCATCAGGAGGAACACTGACCCCTAAAGGTCGGCCAGTGCACGTACATCACAGGGACTGCACACAGAGCGGTGGGTATTTCTGTAAAACGTGACCCTATTGTGATATCTAAAAAAAAAAGAAAAGAAAAAAGAGGAGACAGCAGGCTACACTTTAGAACTTTAAAGCCCTCACCAAACAACCAGATAATTACCCTCGGCCCGGGTAATTATGGAGCCAACTGTATGACCTCTTAATGCCATCGCGGCCGCCTCACGCTGTCTGGGCTGGATGGGCGGAACTGAGGAGGAAAGGGAGAGTGAGACAGAGACAGGGAATCTGGAGTTGGCTTCAAATAGACGCTCGGTGTGGAACCGCACTCAGTGCCGTCTGGACGCAGCCCCATAATAAGCCTGTCAGCGTGTCCGTGTAGGTCTGCGTGTGGGCGTGCCTGTCTGTGAAAATGTTTGCCGTGTGTTTGCGGACGCTCGTGCCCGTGTTGGTTTTATCAGTGCCTGTTTAGCTCCCTTTTCGTGTGTGAGCGACCGTGCGGCTGCTGCCGGCTTCTCCCCGTTGTAGCTGTCCATCCTGTGGCTGACAGAGCGGATGTAGATAATTATAAGGTGTTCTCCCAGTGCGCCAACTTTGGAGATGTCTGCCTCCATTTCACTCTCCCTCCCTGCCTCATCGCTCTACTCCTCCTAACCACCCCCCCACGCCCACCCGTCCCCCACCTCTTCCTCCTGCGGCCTAGTCGCTCCTCAAGGAACCACGGCGCCGCAGACTCTAAGTACAATCCTCAAGTAGACCGAGTGTGTTTGTGTATTTTCTTTGGTCTCATTTTTCTTTCTCTTTGATTGCATATCTTTTGGCTATATTTTTTTTAAACTCCGTGTGGACACACGCAGAACTCATCCCTCATCTTTGCTCCTGCAAAGCCACATTTCAACAGGGCTTTGTTGTGCAGCGGCTTTGGCCCAAACATATGACAAGTTCTCAGACTGCCTCATACACCTGGCCCAAGTGTTTGCAAGTATTTGTGCTGCGCTGCCCCGCGGAGGATCGTGCAGAGCCACCTGCAAAACAAAAAGCTGCTCATCTAATAATCGGAGAATCAGTTGGAGTTGTTTATTACTTCATATGCATCTTATACTGTAGATGGCAATATAGAAATGCAGGAGGGCGATTAGACTTATTACGCCATGTGTCGCAGAGCAAACTGGCATAATTTGAGAGTTTTATGACGTTGCATGTGTTCGCTTTTGAAGCCTGCGTGTGGTTTAGAATCAGGATTCATGCAACGTTCCGCCTTTAACGCATGTCAACAAAATCAAACAACAGCCTGGGTGTGCGCGCGCGGGTCACAATAGGGAAGGCGAGTGCTTGCCTGAAGATTTTTTTTTTCCGCGTGTCCATCGTCAGCGCCGCACGGACATGCACACGGGAAAAATATCCTGTGCCTTTGCATGTGTGTTTGGGATGGAGGCTTGGGTTACAGCGCGGTGCAGATTGCTGAACTATTGGTATGAATGGGTGCCGCCACCTGCTAAGTCTTGTCAGTCAGATGGAGCGAGGGTCCACCATTCAATCTGAAAAGAATCATGTTACAAATGAGGGGGACATCTCTGCAGAAAGACGGGCCGAAGGACCGATAGACGGACACGCAGGAGTAGGCAGAGAGATATTTAATGAGAGGAGAAGAATGCATAAAGTGGGAAA
This sequence comes from Dactylopterus volitans, assembly GCA_901007715.1. Taxonomy (NCBI): domain Eukaryota; kingdom Metazoa; phylum Chordata; class Actinopteri; order Syngnathiformes; family Dactylopteridae; genus Dactylopterus; species Dactylopterus volitans. The sequence continues at coordinate 22,898 of CAAKHG010045724.1, forward strand.
AGTCAGTTATACAGTATAGTCTTTTTTCCAAAGGAGAATTATTACTAAGTAAAACTAGTAAAATGCACCAACGGTCTTGCCTTGGCTCCAGAATTCAGCTTTTAACTCGCCACATTGAGAAATTGCAACCAAAAAATCTTGACTCGATCAAAAATTGTCTGTATACAAAAGCACGCCATGTTCCTGATTATATATATACCCCCCCCACACACACACACACACACGTTAATTCGTTTGATGCGATGCAGATGGCATCTCCATGGTTTTGATTAGGCACCTTTTTTGATACAGCCAAAAGTTCTCAAATGATGTCAGCGCGCGCATCTGTTGCCTGTGGGTTTAGTCTTGCATCAGCGTGTTTTTCTTGGTCACACTTTGCCCGGGACACATTGGGAACCCGGCTTCATTATTTCCTAATAAAATGGCAGAGCTGACATTTCAGCGACAGCGTACAGCTGACAGGCTGCACTAACAGGCAGTGGCTCCAGACATGACCGCGCTAACCACAGCCTGGTTCCTCTCAAAGTTGATCCATCAAGCTGCCTCTCGATAGCACTATCTCCCTCTGTCTGCACAGCTTTGCAGAGGAGCGATTTGGGCGAGTGTGTGTGTGTGTGTGTGCGCGCGCGCGGGTGTGCGCGTGCGTGTGCGTGGCTAAAACCTCGCCCACACCGTTTCATTCATATTCAAAACAAGTTGACTGCATTTGCATACAAAAGTGAACGTGGGTCATTTGCATGTGTGTTCCCGTCTGCATGTGTGTTTTCCTAGAACGTAATAAGAACCAGAGATTCAAAAGCGGTCTGGTTTTACCATGAGCATTTAGTGGTGTGTGAGTGGGCTTTCTGCGGTAGGCATGGCCAGGCCTCGAGCCGTCTGTGGTCGCAGCGCTTGTGGAAACCGCTCTCTGTGGTCCAGCCATCCAATGACAGCAGGAGACACACACTAATGAAATGGTTCCATAGTCAAACCACTTCTGTTGTATGTGTGCATTTTTCTTCATGTGCTCTCATGTTTCTGCTGTGGTTTTCTCTCTCTCTACCCTTGATTTTTTTTTTCTTCTTCCTCTTCTTCTTCCTCCCCTTGTCTCTCTATATCTTCCTGCTGTTTATTTCCCCTTTCAGCCTGATCTTCCTGTAGCATGAATCCCTCCTCAGCCTTCTCCAGGGAGGACCGGCATGTCGTGTGGTGATGAGGAAGTTTGGGTTGAGACGCATTCAACACATACTCTGACTACTCATATAGCATCCATGTGGTTTGTGATGTGGTTGTGTTTTCCTTGTCGGTGGCTCGGATACATATCTTGCAGCTGAACGTGCTCTGAGTCACAGTCGTCGGACAGAATGTGGCATTAAAACCTCCCATAGGATTCAGCGCTCAACTATGAATTACAGTTATGAGTCACGGAGGACGAATAACAGAAAACTGAGCTTCCATTTCAGCTTGTAATCGTAGAAACTTACTCATTCTTTCTGCACGGTTATATCACCATGGCTGCAGCAGTAAACTTCTCATGTATTTAGTGCGGTTGCAACGACCCATCAGTCGACACTCACTTTGTTTCACGCGGTCTCACGGTTCTTTTTTGGACCGAGGCATGGCAGCACTTGATGGCGGGCGCTCGCGGCACCTCGCGCAACGGTAACGCATTTCCTGCCGGAGCTGTCACTCAGCGGCACCTGAATTCCAGCGGCCCAGGTTGTGTTGTGCAGACGGTCGCCAAGGAAACCAGCCCCACACCTGCTACTGTGCTTAGAGCCGGGAGAGAAAGCGAGGAGGAAAGAGCGCGGGGAGGTGAACTTTTGAGGCATGCATGGATATCCTTGAGCTTAGGATAATATTTGAACACTTTGTTAAGCAAAGCTTTCAGCAAATTTGCATGGGGCAGCTTTCTTCGTCTTTTTTCGCGCCTGCCACCTGCATTTTGTGGCCGACGCCATCACGGGAGCAGCAAAAAAAAAAAAAAACGACCACCGCGCCACACACGGAGGGAAAAGGAAGCATTGAGAAGGTCTGGGGGGGAGAAAATGTACATGCCAAACCAAACCGCTGGATATTACAGCGCTGTATGGCTTTGCCTTTGTAAAGCTAGCCTTGTGAAAGATAAACACATGTAACCCACCCCCCTTTTTAGCTGCTGTTTTGTTTTTAAAGTGATGTTTTTATTATCTTTTTTTCCCCCCCTGCCTGTCAATGTGGTAGCCTCCTTGTATTACACAGACGCACACACTCTAGACCCATTTTTATGTGGACGTCGCACCTTCAGCCAACTGCTTGAAGAAAGAGATGTCAAACTGGCCCGGAAATGAGCAAGCAGAGCGCGTCCATCATTGCCGTTTCATACACACCGATCAGCCCCTGTGCTGTTGTTGAGCCGTCGCCGTGCACACAAACAGGGGAGACGACGGCCTGCTGCGGCGCCGCATCAGTTTGAGGGAATATTAGCCATCTGTTGAATCTCAGTCAAGTGTTTTTCCCATGTCACGCTTTTTATGTTTCATGT
>CAAKHG010045728.1:0-15158 GCA_901007715.1 Dactylopterus volitans
GTGTAAACTTCTCCCCACTGGCGTGTTTTTACACACGCACAACACATCTAAATCTATCAATTTTAATAATCCCCTAGACCGCTGGTTTACATTTTTTACATTTCCCCAATCGAGGAAATACGGAAGGGGTCATGGAGACAACGTTTCCACACGCTGCGTGTGAAAGCCTAAGCTGGCGACATGGCATTTACACTCCGACCGTTCAGATTGGGACTTCGCTGAAGGATGCGGCAAAGCACATCTCACAAAATGGCTGACATTTGCTGCGTTTTTTCATGGTGGCCCTCCTTCCGCGTACCGGCAAGTCCTCAGTTTGCTGCCATGACAGACCCCAACAGCCAGCTCAGCGCAGCTCCAAGCAGTCACCTCTAGAAATAATATTATGAACGCTTGAATTCAAATAACCCTTCAAAAACATGGGCTTCCTAGGTCCGTTATGTAATCAAACTAAACACCCAGACTTGGGTAGGCAATGAAAGTTATCTCATCAATAACATCAAATGAAGGTATAAAGACAATGTGTGAAATGAGATTAAGACATATTGTGGTTCGACGTTTTCCTTTTTCCAGTTTTCTTTGTCCCACAGCATCTCCCGTCACATGACCCTTCCTCCCACTCTCAGTCCCCTGTAGATCCTGTTCCGGCTCTCCTTCCATCAACACACTCGGGTCTTGATGATGTAATTTCTTCTTAGGATAAGGCTCCGGCGGCCGGACGGGTGGCTCAAACGCCGAGGTCTGCGTTCGACTCGCGCCTCCGTGTCATCTGACGGAAGAAAACAAGAGTTTTTGGATAGTTCCAGTCATGACCTTCACCAGCATTGCACGAAGGCAGAGAGTGCCAAGCGTAGCGTTTTTCTAATATCTACCCTAAGTACCTCAGTAAGCAACAAGCAACTTACTATCAGACACAATCGCCCAACCCTTAAAGTAGAAACAGAATAGAAAAAAAAAAAAGAGGAAGAAATGCATGGGGCGCGGACATGAGGCGTCATGTCAGCGGAGCGTCCCGGCTGCTGAACAGCTCTATCAGGTCTGGCAGCGACGCACGCCAACTGTGCTTGCTGAGGAAGTTTTTTTTTTTTTTTAAGAAGATATCGGAATACTTCGGAAAGTGGGCCGGTTCAAGCATGCGCTATCAATCTCTTACAAAAAACAGAGACCGGTCTGCACGCGCTTTCAACTCGTATCCATATCTGCCTTCAGCTGTCTCATCCGTCCAAATGGACTATTATGTAAACAACGGAGGGGCAGCCCTCGCCGCCCCTGCGGCGCACCGAGGCTGAACAAATGCGGCAACGATTCTTACTTTTTAACCGCCACTGTCAGACTGCTCCTGTGTGCAAACGCGGTCGCCGCAAAATCGGATATACTCCATAGGGGACTAGTCGGCCCGTGACTTGTGATGGCCAGTCAAGCTGCAGCCTGGCCGATTACGGTGAGTGGCAGAATGATCGGTGCAACCTCAGTAACAAGAACTCGTTAAAGTGACGGAAACCACAGTTGAGAAAAAAAAGTATGTGATGAGAACTTCTAATTCCACGAGTCCAACCACGTGGCATGGAGGTAGAGCGGGGGTCAAGACGTATACTGCAGCCGGGCCACCAGATGGGTGGCTGGCCGGATACACGTCAATTAAAACCTCTGCCAATGCAAAGAGAGCATCATTGGTTTCCATGGCCTCACTTCTTGCGTTTTAGGTTATACAAATATGATGTAGCGACGTAACACAAGTGAATCTGCGTCTAGACAAGACAAACAAATGTGTGGAAACCTTTTTTGGGGCACTTGGCATTTTTGAGGTCGCTAGAAGCATCTCAGGATTTGTTTGCGCATGGACTTTCTTTGGTATGAGCACTGAGACAGGTGAATATTCGAAACAAAGTATCTTGGGCATATCTAAAATTGTTTTCTGGCTTCCATCCAGGCGTCCAGCGTAAATGTGCCAGCCATGCGCTCATGATTCCAGAACAATCCAGCCAACAAAACCAGGGAAGATGAGCAAAATTCACAGGAGTGTTTCTGCGATTCATCAAGCACACTTTCGGCTAAACATTTGTTTAACCAGCAAACCTAATTCAACAATTTAATTCAGAAACCTGATGAACTACTTTCTTCATTACAATCATGCCAGCATGCGAATGTAAAACACACAAAAACAACTTAAATTACATTTGTGATCAACGAGAATCCAGCTTACCATGTGAAATCTACAGTGATTACAATGGCTGATTTCGTTCTTTTGCATGTGTGAACACTTTGGAATGTTTGTATCCTGATCCTCAGATTACAGATGTGACGTCCATGATGGTTGGATTAGACAGTTCGGTTAGACTGGTCTAAATGCTGTAACTTGTAACAACAGGCCATGTCGCGACTGGTACTGCAGAGGTGTAAAGTGTGGTGTGAAAGTTTGCTTCCTTACTTGCTGTGCGTCTCTCGAATCGGCTCGAGCACAAACACTTTACACTCTCGCTTGGCTATCTTCTCCACCGAGATGAGGCTTTGCTCGGCCGGGAGGTAGACGGTCCTGCCCGGGTGGGATCTTACAGGCGTGCTGATGGCAGGATGCTCCATCACGCTGCCTGACCTGAAGCCGACGCAGACGCAGACACGGTCATGGACATGCTAGACAGTAACGTGCAGTGGAATCTGTAAACGTCTTTCCCATCATCCAGGACGTTTTTTTATTAAAAAAACAATAAAATAGCACTCTGATGTTCAAACAAAAGGGAAACACAAGCATAAAGAGAAAAAAATCATAGTTCTATGGTTGTTTTTTCATCATCTACGGTATGTTGTGAGGGAATTTAATGATTGATTCTGTTATGAGATTAAATAATGGCTAGGTGAGTGTTTTTGCAGAACATAACCTACCTTTGACCTCTCCGATATGAAATGTCAGCACTTCATCATTTCATCCAATCACACATTTTGTGCGAAAATGTGCAACTATTAACCAGAAAATTCTTGAGTTGGGGACCGAATTGGACGTTTTGACTGCCAAAGCCGATATTTGTCCCAGAGGTCGACATAACTCCTTACAGGTTTAACCGCGATATCGCCTCCAGCCACAGGACTGAGGCATAAAAAGGTAAAGACACACTAAATGAGCAACTACAAGAAAAAAAAGAAGCTGGCAAATAAATAGATCACCGGTGATTCATGGCTCGGACTGTCTCTGGATGATAATAACCCCTCAGATATGCAGGTATCAATCTTGGGGCGTCAGTTAGGAGTGACATTCGTTCCCTCAGTGACTGACAACCAGTAGCTTAGCACACTAGACCGACTTCACCAACATGGCTGTGAAAACAGATACTGAGTGTCTCTTAACGGAGATGTTGGGGGCAGCAAGGCTCAGTTGGGAGAAGTTGCGTCGAAGTGCGCTTGAGCGTGAACGGGTGAGTGAGGCAACAGCAGCGTAACACCTCTTGGCAACTTTTCAGGGAGAAGAGCACACTGCAAAAAAGTCCAAATCTAAAGTATATTCATCCAGTATTTGGTCAAAGTACCTCATTAACACACATGCACTTTGAGGTGCATCGATCAGCCGTAACATTATGGCCGCTGCATGTTAGCCACAGAATAAAATGCAACAACCCTGCAAGAAATTCTTCCTTGCGGAGGAGTTTTAGCGGTGAATTTTTACTGAATCTGTTTGAGAGAGGCGTTGACATGTTTTAATGATCGTGATTAGGACTTTAGTTGGTGATGCTGTTGAACTGTCCTGGGTTATACTGAGAGGTGCAATATTTTGCTCCCCTCATGCACGTGAGTGAGATGACCAAACTAATTTATTGCGGCGCCGCTGCATTATATTGTGTGATAAAAATGCAGTGCTCTTTAGAACGGGAAGTAGCTGAGCACCGACTCTCGGTACCTGACGTGGTGAGACCTGGAAGGCTGCTGGTGGGAGAAGCTGTGTGACCGGCCCAGACCGTGCCTCTCCGGCGGCTCGCTGTGTGCGCGGCTCCACGACGACGGCGGGCTGCTCTGGGGTGGGCGGGACTCCGCGGCGGGCGTGGGCGCCGAGGCAGTGAACTGGAGCATCAGTTTCATGTGCTGGCTCAACTTGACCGTTTTCATCGAGCAAGACAAGAGATGGACAAGAGAGGAGGACATTTTCAGCAACACTGTGTCGCTCTGTCCATTTCATGACGCCCCACATCCTCGGCCCACCCCCAAAAAAGACGGGTTTTTTTTAATAACAGAAGACTAATGTGCTCTGAATGGACAAATGAGTATATGTTATATTGCAGGACTGACCAACCCTGCGCCCTGCGTGTTTTAGGCGTCTCCCTGCTCCAGCGCAAGTGATTTAAATGAATGAGCCTAAATCGGGTTTCCAAAAAGCTCGATGACGAGCTGATCAGGTTGACTGAATCGGGTGTGCTGGAGCGATGATCCTGACATTTTGAGTCCTTATCCACAAAAGCTCATCTATTCATCTCTGAGCTCGACTTTGCAGGTCTGCCAAATCTACAGAAATTCCCTAAAATATCCTGAAATCGCCTGAAATGCGTTGCGCTCACGGGAGCGATACAGGTCACAAGGAGGCTGACCTTTGACCCTTTTGTGTATCAAATGCGAATTGTAATTTTAGACATGCTTGTGAAGTTTTGTCACAATCAGCAGCTGGCAGAGTTACAGCCGACAATGTGCTTTGAGGTGTCACAGTGGACGTGATCTTTGACCATCAATCTCTAGCCAATTCATCCCTGACCCCAAACTTGACGGCTCTGCCAAGTGTGAAGAAACATCTTCCATGCATTCCATAAATTTGCTTGACTGGGATGAATCACAGAAGTGTCTTTAACTCCTTAAGTGGGTTCAAAGAAGGCTGACTCTTCTCATTCATTTTAAAAGCCTTCAAATAATAACAATTTAAAATCAATCCTAAAATCTGCATCTAAATTGAATAGGTTCTTTCTTTCTTAGGCCAGCACCGCACTGACAGAAAGAAAAATTCAAAATAAAAATAGGCAATAAGTGCTGCGCCACCTACGAGGAGGTAACATCAGTTACTTGAATCACACAACACATTCAGCGAGTGAGCAGTTACCACTGCTCTCGATACACACACACACACACACGACTCCTTCTCTTGGTACCTCAAAGAGTCCACTCCGGAGGATCTGGAAAGCAACCGTGAAGGAGATGGTGGATCCTTTCCTACACTCTCCCAGATTTTGGAGGGGAGATTGGCACACCACTTCCCTCACCCCAGGGTCCCGTTGAACTCCTGCTGGTGGGTGGATGGATGGATGGATGGATGGATGGATGGATGGATGGATGGATGGATGGATGGATGGATGGAGGAAAGGAAGTCACATGCACAGACAGGAGAGAGGAAATGTGAGAAAAAGGACTGGATGACTGATTTCAGAATAATTACTTCTGTTGCATTGCAATACTGTGAAAATACAAAAATACTGATTACTTCTACTTTATCATTTTCCCATGTCTTTTAAACTATTGTAAATTCAGGTCTATGAGAGAAGGCGGGAGTACTGTTCATTTAAACCCACTGGGAGGCTTTCACTGTGAAAAAGTTGCGAGAATTAAATTTTAAACAAGAAACTTGAAATCATAAAATGAATTAGCGAATGGGGCAAGTATTTGCAGCTCGACACAAAACGAGGCGACATATGACATTCAGAACTTGTAAGATAACAGGAGGACCACCAACTAGTCAAGCTGTAGTTTACATCCATGTGCGTCCAGAGTACTCTAGTATATGTCCTTTATGTAGTGAAGAAATTCCCTCAAGGCATTCTTAAGGGGGGGAAAAAATGTAGAAAGGATAGAAGGATGGAGGGATCTATCATGGGCTAAAGAAAATATTAAGAAAACCTTCTGGTGAGATACTTGCTCCAAGCTACTGTTTACAAGCTGCTGACTGGGCTGGGCCACGGCAGCCTGGGCACTCCCCAGCGACACACCTACCCATGAAGCTATTTCAGAGTAAAATCAAATAATTAGCTGAGGAGTCTGCAGCCAGGCTAGAAGCTCCGCACGGCTCTATTTCAGATCCTGCAGGGATTAAGCGCAATTTAATGGCATTCTGGAATTTGACTTACGAGCACCAAGCACAAAGTCCTGCAGGAAACACTGTTGTTTTCGGGGTGTTTGCCCACAAAGAAAAATGTGGAATAAATTGAAAATTTGACCTGATGAAGGAACTAAATGAAAAGTCGAATAATCATAAAAGTTGTTAGAAATAATCCTGCATTCCATCGGAGCCTCTGCAGAGGCACATTTACGCGGGGTCGAGGCTGCCCAGAGGCTCCAGTGTGCCTGGGATGCAACAGGACGGTACCGTTTTTTACCTTCGGAATTCCAGATGAGACGGACGGCCAGAAAGTCCTGGAGGTTGTTCAGCAGGGTGTATTTTACCCAGAAGTGCTCGAGAGGCCTGACTGTGCGAGGACAGGACGCCGTCATCACCAGCCGAGGACGATCCAGGCGGATACTGGGCAATGAGTAGCATGTGGATATGTATCTGGGGAAGAGGCAAGCTAACTGTAAGCGCCTGCATTTGTACTCATTAGAGTCCTGACAAAAACTGACAGGTCATTCTGTCTGCGTGGACTCTCAGATATCTGGGGCATGGTGATCCCCAAGAGCTTTTTGGTCCAGTTGCCTTCTATTTAAACTACAATTTCAGTCTATTCTGATCATCATACCATCAGTCATCTTAGTCTTTTAACAGTACCCAAAACCAGGTTCCTCAGCTGTATATAGCACAACTAACACTGCTGATTGGGATGATATCGTTCAATAAAGAATAATTCTAATACAACATTGTACATAGTTTTCGTAAATATCTCTGAAATATACAACTGCATAACACTGTAGGTAAGAGGATCTGCTGAATGAATACAAAATCGAAACAATCACCTTGTGTGGGGGAGTGTCGGAGTGCACCACTGTAACAGCGCCACCAACGGGACCTCCAAACCCTGTTGACAATGCAAATATGAGGATCTACCATATCACACGCGTGAGCTACAGAAAGATGCAGAAAGTTTGAAGTTACAAGTCTTTAAACATGAAGTCTGGTAGTAATCTATACTTATCATTCTGTCAGCAAATGCAGACTGAACCAAAGACCAGACCATGATGGGTAGTGCATCTCAATGAAAATTGTCCAAAACCAATTATTGCTCTAAAAAAAAAAAAAAAAAAAAAGAAAAAGAAAAAAGGCAGTGCCCAGCTCTTTCATAAATTACTTTTAGAAATGAAATCCATACATTAGTAAGGTAATTTACCTCTTTGGAAATAGTCAAATTAGAAAGTAATGAGAAATGGACGAACACCACCTCCTCGTTAAGATGTATAATTCAACATGCTAACTCCTAAACTTGTGTTTAATTCTGCGTGAAGAGTAAAACTAGGACCCGTAATCAATCCACATCCCAAGATCACAATCATGGTTCAAATTTTCATAAAAGACTTGAGAGCTGTCGAGCCGCTCTCGTCTTTGGTTTCGATGCTGACCTGGGCGACACTTTCTGAGTTCAGTAGGACACGCTTTCGCCTCCATCGCGTCTTCTCACCTCGCTGGAGTCCTCCTCTGCCTTGTCTTGCAGCTGCAGCTGGAACAGAAAGTTTTGCTCCTCTAAGGCGCCGAGCATGCTCGGTACACGGGACGATTCGGTGTCCATGCGACAGAAGGAAGCCATGGTGACCTCCGCTGATTGGTGGCTTCAGTAGAAACACAGAGGAGTCTGTCAGAGACCAACACTGCTCCTCGTGACATACAGCACATCCTGTAGCAGCATGACTCTGATCCTATGCAATTAAGTGGAAACTTCCAGACACATTCTTAACTTAGAATATTAATTACACCCCAGTTAGTCCTACACAGGGATCATGATTGGCTGAGCTGTGTTCAAAGCTACTGCAAAATCATACTCGTCGGATTTTGGTGTGAATTTGAATTGACTGGGTGGATGAAACCTGGATGAGCGGTGGAAAGAGAAATAGGACAGACAGGGATCGGTGGCTTCCTCTAGAGAGGTCCCACAAAGGTCTACCGGGTTTTCACCTTTCCAGCTGCTGTGTGGGCCTCCTGTGAGAGGTCCCATGGATGTCCTGAAGGAGGCCTGGGAGGGAAAGTTCTCCTCCTGCTGCCAACCACTTACAGTGGACTTCTTGCTAAGCGGCAGGGGGCACATATGGTGAGAAGAAAGACGGGTCCAGTCACGCATGAGCTCTTTTTGCCAGACCGTCGCAAGAAACATCAAGTCTCCCATGTGAACCTTCTGAAAGAATGGGCGGCTCAACCAGACATGTATGCAACCACGTGGGCGTGCGCGGTGACCGATGAGGAGGAACTGCAGCAGCAGTATTTCCCATCTTCAGCGGGGAGCACCAGCGTTTCCTAATCTAAATCATCTTGCAATCATCTTGCACCATGGAAGCCCACATTGAAAAGAAGCTCTTCAGTCTGAAGCCAGGCCGTACGCACCTGATTGAACATCAGATCCCTTTGCATTCATCTGACCAGAAGCCAATTCGGGGAAGACCACCTGCCGCATTCCACCCAGACTTGCTCCTGAATTGAAGCAGGAAGTGGAGGAGATGCTGGCTACCGGTATCATTAAGGCCTCCCACGGTGAGTGGTGGAGCCCTGGCGTTGTTCCCAAATGAGGACCACCCGAAATTGATGTTCTGTGTCAATTCTTCAAAGTTGAATGCTGCGTCTGTTTATGATCCATTATCCAGTGCCAAGGGTTGATTATCTTTTTGAACGCTTAGGTAATGCCAACTTCCTGACGACCCTTGACCTCTGCAAAGGCCACTGGCAAGTGCTCTTAAAAGTGTTGTGCTCAGAGGCAGGGCACCATTATTTGAGCTCACACGGTCGAGCAGTGTTGATATCACAGGCCTTGCACACAAACGTGCTTTACCATTATTACTATTGGTTATCAAAATGAGTAAAATATTAATGTTGATATATGAATATCTTCTATAAAGGAACACTAGGATTTAATCTTACACTGAATCCACCTCGGAGCACCAGATAACCAATGCTACAAATCAGTCTCAAGGAAGTTATTCCGTTAATCATTAATCAAGTTATGTGGTAAGTTATTAACAGCAGCACAGATGAAGGATTTGGGAGTCCAGCAGAGAAGAGAGCCTGGCGATCTGCACTTTGTACAACAGCAACAGACAAGCAAGTTCAAAGAAGTTTATTGAATAACAAAGGAAAGTGAAACAACAACCCCACATCCCCCCTTGTGTGGTCTGGGATCATAGCATATGTTCCAATGCAGATGAGGTAAGCTGACCAGGTCACATGAACGAGAAAGGTGCCGCTGCCGTGTTGGAATCCGGGTTCTTCTGCTACAAAGTTCAGTTGATTCAACGTCCAGTTGGTTGTCCTTGTCCAGTGAAACTATGGAAGTCCTGGCCGTGGTTGGAGTCTTGTTTCCTCAGTTCTCCTTGCGGAGTCAGTCCAGGCTAACTCTGTGGCTCCTCGGCTGGTTAAAACTCAACTGGCAGACTTTGTGTGGTGCCAGTGGTGCTGGTCTTGTCCTTTGGTAGGCACTCGCGTCGCTACCAAGGCTTGGTCCAGTGGAGGCCTCTGCCTTGTGCAGACCTCATGAAGGGTTGAAGCAGCAGCAGCTGAGAAGCTGCTTGAGAGCTGGAGCTGCAGAGCTGAAGAGATAAGAGGAGAGGAAGAACCCAAGAGAGAGAAGAGTGTTTCTCCTTGATAGATGGCCTGTTGACCTCAGGGGTCCTGGCCAGATAGTAGCCAATGGAAGCTGGAGTTGGGGTGGTTTTCACACTCATGTTAAAATTTGAGGAATGCTGGGAGATCGAGTTTGGTGGCTCTCCTTCGTCTGGAGAGCAAAGGAAGCCATGCGGTCTTGTCCTCCATTTTTTATGGACGAGGCCACAACAACAGACTCTTCAAAGGACTTTGACAACATTCAGAGTTCCAAGTGGTCTCTGTAGAGTCCGAACGATGCCCTTTGGTCTGCATGGAGCACCAGCAACTTTTCATAGGTTAGTGGATGAAGTGTTGAGAGGGGAAGAAGACTCTGCAGCAGCCTACATCGATGACCTTGTGATCATTAGCCGGACCTGGAGGGAGCACGTGCAGCATCTTGCTGATGTGTTCCAGTGTGTCCGGAGTGCTGGACAAGTTATCAATGCGAATGAACACCTTTTTTTTTTGGGATATGTTGAGTCTGCCTGTTTCTAAACTCGGCTCCTCTGGCTAGGCTTCCCTACACACAGATTTCCTTCATTTCTTGCTGCATTGCAAGAAGAAAGAAGATGCCGGCAGACATTTTCATGTCCATCGAACGGAATAAACGGCACAGCAGAGTGGAGCCGAGTCTCGTTGTGTTTATGTTCAGTCTCATGTGTGAAATATTGGCTGCGTCCGAAATGCCATACTAAACAGTACGTACTCAAAAAGTATACTTAAGTTCGGCGCATTTTTGAGTAAATTTCAGTAGTATGCATTAATTCGGACGTACTACTCAGAGCGCACACGGCACTTCCTGCCGTTGGGAGGGAACGTTGTTACGTAGTAGTATCTCACTAACAGAGTCAAGCATCGCCCCTTAAATTGATTAGATATGATAGCTGTTTCCCTCACCCCTTCACTTATGCCCTGAAACAACATTAGCACTAGCTATCATTGGCTGCCTGTAGCTAGCTCATTCGTAAACTTTGCAAATACATCTACCCACACAATAATGTGATAAATGATGAGCTCATCTGGTTAATATCTTATGGAAACCGCATCCTCCATTTTGTTGTTGTCGTCATCGGTATCTGCGCAGCACTTAGCTACCAAACATCGCCGCATTGCATTGTGGGGAGTTTCTGCTTAGCTAGTGTCCATCAATCCATACTAATAGATTTCTCTGAAATCAGTATGGATTGTGTATACTATTGTGTACATACAAATGTTTCGGATGCACTAAAAAAATCTCACTGTTTTTGCATACTTATTAGGTTGGAAGTATGGAATTTCGGACGCAGCCATTGATTAGCTTTGCATGGTAAAAAAAAAAAAAAGCTGCTGTTCCGCACTGCTGAGGTTCTATTTTACCCAAACCCACCCACATAGCCCACTTCAGTCTGACTGGCTAATTCATGGAATGTGAACAGTGCCCCGCGGTGCTCCTCTAAAACCATCCGACCGGGCTACTCTGACGCGCCTCCCTGCAGTCGCCCCTTGATGACTCACCTGATGACTCACTTGGTGCCCCACTTCCACAGCGATGGCAATACATACCGAGTATCTATACTGTATACAATAACTCATCATTCTTCCTCTTTCATCTCTCATTTCCTCTTTGTTGCTGTCCCGTTTACGGACAGATTTGAGTTCTTTTTTTTATTTTTCTCTGTGAGTATAGAAAAAGTGCATAGGTACTGACCAGACATTGTCAACTATTAGCACTGATCCATCTGGCATCATGGGAAGGTAAGAGACGTTATAGTTGGGAAGGATCTTCACGTCTCTGACGCACACCTCCTCCTGAGAGCCGCAGTTTAACACTGTGGGTGGGAAGATGGAGACAGAACCGTTGGCAAAAATCGTCAGTCATAAGAGGCCTGTCTCGTCATTGACTATTCCTACAGTTGCTGAGCGGCCTTATGAAGCAGTAGTGGCAGGCGAGTATTCGGATGCTAACAGTGGCTCTTTTTCGAGTGGCGCAGATCAGAGTAGGTCACTTAAACCGACCAATCGGGTGATGGCTGACTGCCCCTGAGCCGCTTCGGTTTCAGGGTGGTAGCTTTGCGCCCCGCTGGCTCATTCTCAGACTGGCTGTGTTCAGACTCACCTGGTTGCATACGATTCGCACTGAATGTGACATTAAAACTGAGTATGTGGTGCATTTCAACTGCATAATAGTATGTGCAGGCTCTGAGAAGCACGAAGCCAAAGCACACTGTGTTTGCCCTCATCAATTGGCCTGAAAACAACACCAGCCATCTCATATAGACTTTCAGCCTTGTCCCTTGTGTAGAGAGATTGCCTCAGAGTCTCTGAATCTTTTCATGAGATCACCTGAGAGTAGGGATATCAGCGCACGGTACAGACTTCTAGGTTCAGACCGTGCAGTCATCTCACAAATACGAGTGAAGAAAAAAATGTGCTCCAGCAAAATTACGAGGAGATGACAAAACTTGTGGATGAATTGTCCCGGGCATCCTCTCTTGTGCTCACCACAGACGGGTGGAACTCCGGGGCAACGCAAAGCTATGTGACTATGAAGGCTCACTGCATCACAGCGGAGTGGGAGATTAGAGAAGCCTTGTGCCTTGGGCGCAAAACAGCTGTTTGCCAACTCCCAACAAAACACACAAGAAGATCAGAGTAACTATGGCAAATTTAGATGACACATGGGCGAGAAGACCTGCTTTCTAAGGCTGAACAATATATTCTTATATCTTTATATGACAAAGTGCAATATTAACACAGCAAAATGTAATACAAATATAACATTTCCATATTTGGCAAAGAGGGTGGAGCTTGCGAGGGTTTAGAACCTGCACAGGAGCTCGTTTTTACTGTGAGAAGTCGCTGCTGAAGTTGCTGAAGTTAGCTTCCATAACTTGAGGTTAGCGTCATAGCTTTAGGAGCTAACTGCAGACACGTCAACGTTTGGAAAATATTCTAGAGGACGAACAGCCGGGTAACGATATTGTGGCAGAGGTTCTCTTGTGTAAGGTAATTTTTTACTACGTGCAACCACGTCTGGTAAAGACTCTAAAACTGAACCTAGCAAACTTATTTCGCCTTAACTTCGTGTTAACAGTAACAGCGAAGTGCTAAACTGACTTGTCAATGTCACTAAACGTTAGTTGGTGATCTTTATGGAACGGTAATGTTATTACAGTTAAAATGACATCACGGAACACTGTGTATTCAAAGCGGTTGATCTAATGAAGTATAGGTCAACACTGTTTTCCATACTAATTACAATCTGATACATTTCTCACTGTTGTAATGGCTTTTTTTTCCCAGATTTTATTAGAACCAGTCACTGCATGCTGAGAATGACGTGGAGATGCCTTTTAGATATGTTTGCAATCACGGGAATAAGCCTAGTTTATATAATCACCTGTGCACTTGCACGGCGGGCAGGTAACAAAGGAAGAGAGGGCGAGTGTGTTGGAAGCCGTATTTTTTTTTTTTTTTTTGCTGGCCGCTGTTTTTGCTTTTGATCGCTGTGATTGATTTTCTATATTTTGCGCACATCATAACAAGCTGTTCCTGTTTCTTTAATAAAAGTTATGAAACGTATCTTTTTTTTTATCTCAGTGAGCAAATCCCCGAGCCTCAGCCTCTCAGCGGCCTTTTGCTTTGTTTTGCTACAATTCAAACATCTCCACTGCGCATGAATCAGTGCAATGGCTTTCTAAACCATTCCTGCCAAACCAAAAACTGTCGCACTCTCTTAATTAGAGAGGCAGACGTTATTTCGTTAACTAATATCTTTCCACTGTTACAAGTTGGGGTTTTTTTTTTCATTTCCATTTCCAATAAGCGTAATCCCAGCGCAACCTCTTGAGTTGGTTTATGTTTTAATGGCACACAATGATTTGATTTAAATCTTAATAAGTGGTGTTAAATGAGTTAACCCTTTGTCGGTCTTGCAATCATACAAAAACACATTTTGGGAGGTTTTTTTTTTTTAACTTTGTACAAGGCTATCCCTATGTAAGTTATAACCTACATAAATATTGGAAGTGCTTTTTAAGTATTAACGTCCATGAGCAGAGACAGTGGAGGATGGACAGAATAATAAGTGTTTCTGTTTTATGGACCTATTAACTGAATGGCACAGCAAGGGAAACGGGTGGAGAATGAAAACATCACAAAGCACAGTCATCCAAAATCCACACACACACACTAACAGGTTGGGTTTGCCATACACACTTTAGCATTGAGGCAACACTTAATGGCATCATGGTCCAAGGCACATCAAAGCATAGAGCAACACATAGAGACGCATCAAGGCTGCAGCATGCTTGCTCAGCGCCTACGGAAACTGATGGGGAAAAAAAAGCTCCACAACCTGAAGTCTGGTCAAAGAGTCGGGTGAAGTGAGACGGGGATGATGGAGCCGCGGCGGCGAGCGGCGTCGCGGCTCCACGCGCTCTGGACCGCATATGTGGAGGGAGAGCCGGAGTTCTCCTTCATGACAAATGCGGATTGCAGATACTATAAGTCAGCGGTCCCCAACCTATTTTGCGCCATGGACCGGTTTGATGTCAGGACGATATTTCCACCGACCGGCCTTTAAGGTGATGCGTATAAATACAACAAAATAAAAAGATACGGCCAACACAATAACTCGCATTTTGTAAATAAAACAACAAACGCGAATCCACTGTGTACTTGCATGCAACTTTATTAGCAGCGTCCTCCCGACATGCGCCAGCAACACTCCCTAACGCTCTCTGGTCGCTATGGTAACGTTTAAACGTGCCTTCAAAATAAGGTACACCATGAAACAAATATAAAAGTACATGAAAAAATATAACTGACCAAGACGCTAAATCAATGAGAGCCCTGAGCTTGTTTCCAGCTTGTTGCGCTTGCTTTTGTGACGCGGAGGCCTTCAGTAGTTGCTTCTGTCCTCCTTGTTCCCACTTTTTTTTCTTTCAAAATACTCCAAAGGCTTGTTTTTTTGTTTTTTTTTTAAACGCACGGTGCTTGGTCTCCAAGCAGCGAAGCAGTTTTTGAGGGCGTCATTGCCTCAGTGGAGAGCCGGTCGCTGCATATGATGCGTAGCGGGCGAATCACCTGTCCTACTTAAAATCCATATTTTAAGTAGGTCTCCTGGTTTTGTCTGTTAAATGCAGCTTTCTTTCTTCTTCGTGGTCATAAGCTCGTCTTCTGTCTCCTCACTGGGCCCTTTTCCCCTTTGCAAAGAAACTGTCCAAAGACGGCTGTTTATTTACGCATTTCGCTAGCTTGTGGGTTTAATATTAGCGCTAATGTGTCGCGTGACCGAGACGAGCGTCCTGACATGCGCATCAAGAGTGAGTCAAGAATAGACGGATGTAACGGAGAGGATTCTGTCACTTTTCAAAAATGAAAAACATTGTTCAGACTCCGATAATAAATAAAAACGGAAATTATGTAAGTTATTTATTCTTTCTGTGCG
>CAAKHG010045729.1:0-10515 GCA_901007715.1 Dactylopterus volitans
TAACAAACTGCTGTAGGAGCATCCTTAAATGTCTCTCAAAAAACTAACTGCAATCAATCCAGAATTCCACTGCCGCTAGGTTTCTCACCAGGACCAAGGGGGATTGAAGATATAACACCCGTTCTGAAATCATGGCATTAGATTCAGGTAGAGCAAAGAATTTTTAATTTAGAATTCTATTACTTGTGTGTAAAGCAATTAATGGCTTCTCTGGTGTTGGTCTGCTTCCTGTTTTCATGGTCGGAACAAAGCCCGGTGGGGAAGCTTTTTGTTTTGATGCTCCACATGGCTTGGAATACACTTCCAGAAAAAAAAAAAAAAAATCAAAGCCTACCTCCACATTACAGTCTTTTAATTCTGGTTTTTCTATCACATTATATTTCTATTAGACAAGAAATCCAGGCCCAAAACTGTTTTTCAGATGGTACTTTTTTACATTTTTCCTCACACTTTTAATGTATCTAACCATTTTTAATCCACTTGTGCATCCATTTGCACCATTTTCATTGTAAATTGTTTTATTATTGCTGCATGTTTTTTTTTTTCCCTTTGGTTTGATTGTTCTGTTAAGCACTTTGAATTGCCGCGGCACGTATAATGTGCTATAAAAATGAAATCGGCTTGCCTTGCCTCTTGCTGAGCCACATTACTGCATTTTTTTTTTTTTTAAAAACCAGCGTGGCAGTAAAAGCATTTAAACATTAACAACAACACATCAGAATATACAGTATGTGGCCTGTCAGGATGCATGCTGTGTATGGCTGGGAAGTGCACTGCCAAAGCACAGCTGTCTTGTAAGCAAGAGAGGGTTCAGTGCAGCAGAAAGACAAAGCGTCACTGTGCAGTATTTATGAACAATTTTTAGAGGGGTGGTGCTGAGTGCTCTGCTTTGTATTTGCCAGTCTACATATCCTGGCCTACATAACTTATGTGTGACATCAAGCAGGCGTCTGTTGAGTGCTGCCTGCTCTCCAAGGGGAAGTCGTGTTTTCTTCTCACACATGCAGCACCCTGTACTTGTTAAATGTGCCGAACAATTGATTCATTGGAATACAGGTGCACGCCGAGAGATGGGAATCATGTCTGCTCGCCCAAATCACAAACAAACATATTTTTGCTGCATCTGGAATATTTCTTCTTTCTAGTCCTGCAGATAGTGCTGGTTGAATTTGCCAGGTTTTTCATATCTCTGCCAGTGTCAATGATGCTGTCGAACCACTGAAATGGAGGAGAAAGAAATTTCTGCTGCATCGAAACACTGCGTTTGAAAAACTAAAACTTTGTGAATCTAAAGGAAACACACAATTCCAAAGATCAGTGCTTTTCCAAATGTAATAAACATAAAGCAGCAAGATGGCCGCTGAGGCTGACCACATGTGATGTAGGGGAAGGGGGAACAGGGGTGCCATCCTCGGTTCAATGCTGAGTCACAAGGTACTCGAATGACCGATCAAAGACTGAACAACAAGCTCAAGTAATATTCAATTGAATCAATACAGACATTAGCAAGTTTGATAAGTTCTCTGCTTGGTCAGGTAGCGTATGAGGTAAGCTAACTAGGCCCAGTACGTTACCAGGTCACGTCAAGGAGAATGATGCTATCTGATGTGCTGGTTTGCAGGTCCTGCTTTTGTTTGGTTGCAAAGTTCAGTTGCTGTAATGTGTGGTTGGTTGTCCTTTTCCTTTGAAACTGTGGAAGTCCTGGCTGTGGTTGAAGTCCAGTTTCCTCGGTTCTCCTGGTGGAGTTAGTCCAGGCAAACTCTGTGGCTCCTTGGCTGGTTAAAACTCAACTGGCAGACTTTGTGTCATGCCAGTGGTGCTCGGCTTGTCCTTAGGTAGGTACTTGCGTCGCTACCAAGGCTTGGTCCAGCGGAAGCCTCTGCTTTGTGCAGGCCTCATGGAGGGTTGATGCAGCAGCAGCTTCAGCTGAGGAGCTGGTGGAAAGCTGAGAGAGTGGCGAGCTCAGAGATGGTTGAGGAGAGGGAGGAGAAGATATTAAAAAGACAAATACATCTGATTGACCGAGAGCTGTGACACTGTTTACACAAAACTTCGTAAACTTCTCAAGTGATAGCATGTGCCGCCCACCCGCCATAAGGTTTAGTAAATAGTCTTTACAGCTGGAGCACCTGGTTAACACCTCCTTAATATATGGCCTGATGACCTCAGAGGTCATACAGTAACCAGTGGAAGCTGGAGTTGGGGATTTCAACCCTAAGTGTGAAAGGTTGAGGAATGCTGGGAGATTGAGTTCAATGGCTCTCCTTTGTCTGGAGATCAAAGGAAGCCATGCGGTCTTGTCATCCATTTTGTATGAACCAGAGCCCACCATATACACACACATATTCCTTTGCAGTTGACGTTTTTGTTACTGGTGGTGGTGTGTGTGTGTGTGTTCCACTGGGCTATAGTGGCAAGAGTAATTGCATCACATATATTCATCCTTTTCAAATTGAATTTAGGTCAACACATCTGGAAGTTGACTAGATTGAGACCAGATATGTCGAATTTCCCTGCTTGTTCCATCCTTTCTTTTAACTAGCCTTTAGTGCCATTGTGTGCAGCATAAAAGCTTTTAACAGTAATCAGTCCATATTTACCCTTCCAGTTATGGAAACAAAAAAGATCTCTCCGACTAGCTGGAAAAAAATAACATTGACCTCATAAACAGTAATATTCTGGATGTAGTCTCCAATAAACCCATTTTAGAACAATGTATAACTGGGTTTCATCATCATGAAAGTCCATTTCAAGGAAAGCTGTACAAATACAACATCAATTTTTTTTTCTTGACCAAATGATCTGTGTCAGACACCATAGAAATTAAGCCAAATTATGTGTTATACATTTCTTTAAATATATTTGCATTTAACAATCTTCTGTATCTCGTTTTAGTATCATAATTATTATTGGATATTTTGGGGATTTTGGCAGCGGTTGCTTCTACATATGATCCTGCAAGTTGTCATCAGGCATCAGTTTGTGCCCCAGTGGTCCTGGATGATGCCATCAGGAGTGGATGTGGTCTAGATATCACACAGGCCTCTCAATACCACGCCAGCTGCAGTTTTGCCACCCGTGACACCATCTCAACCTTCTGAAATTTAACGGTTCATGTACGACAGGCCTGAACCATCTGGCCCTCCGCAGAATTAGCTTTTCTGTTTTAAAAGGACACTGAAGGTGTTACAATGTTCAGTCTGGGTTATGTGCATTTTGCATCTTTCTTTCTCACTTTCATTTAACTTTAGTAGCATGGCCGATTATACAGCATACAAAATAAATGGTTTCAAGAAAAGATTGTGGTTGCAGTCAAAATGCACAACTGTGTGTGTGCGTGTGTGTGTGTTTGTGTGGATATGCGCTGCATCCTATTCCATGAGACACACACACACACACACACACGAGTGGCATTGGAAACGTGCCTGCAACTATACTGCACATGAGGTAGCTAATAATAATAATAATAATAACAATGATAATAATGATTTTAGAATTTGTTTTTTTCTGGTAAGGGCACTTTCTTCTTTTGAAGTTTTGTGTGGTTAAATTCTTTTTTGCACAGCTAACCTGATATATTATTTAAAAAGCTCATGTCATGCATTCTTCTTGGGACATGGAGTGCATGAACCTATTGAGGTAAATCGTTTTTCCTGGTTTATATTTTTATAAATCTCATGAACAGTCTGGTGATCAATAAATTCATTCATAAATGAATAAGTCAGGTTGTACACATGTATTACCAGCAAAGAAATACACAAAGAGACTAATACACAAGACACTCATTGGCCATTTATTCCACATCCTTTTAATATTAGGGATTAATCTAATCTTAATGCATTATTTTTCTGTTCACAAATTAATCATATGACTAAGTTAATTCATCATTGAGTCAGCGTAGATGAATAGCGGGTGCTATAGTTTAAGTGCATGTCAAATGCAGATAAAATGACGACTGAGGAGACGTCCTCCAGTGTGCTGAGCAGCAAGTAGGACTTTAAAGATGCACACACTGCAGTGTCAGATTTCTTTTTAACCGAGCCACAAGGTGGGCAAAGCACTTTTTTTTTATTTTATTTTTTTTTTTACAATGCTAACTGTGGAACGGGATCAGGCTGTGTTCGCTCATCAACACCGTCGGAATGCAGCCAAGATTTGCCAACGAAGCAACAGCATCTAGCCGGTGGCTGCGCCTAATGGGTATCTGGAGACTGCAGGTCCAACAACATAGTGGAGGATCTGAGGCGTCAAGGCTTTAATATTCCAGATGACCTCAGGCGACCGCGGTAAACGCGAGCCTGCAGGAGGACTATTTTTACAAAAAAACTGATGAAATAACTGACACTGGAGAGACAAAAAAAAGTGAGGCAGATGGCAAAAGCAACCATTTATGTACACAATGGAGACCAAAGCATCAGTAAGTAAACATGACAGCCTCAGAGTGACAGCACACTGCACTGATGACAAATGGCATCTTCACTTGTTCATTTCATGATCACATCTCAACCTAGTTGAGGAAAGTTAAAGACTCTCTTTACTCTGTGGCGTGAATATCGATGGTGCAACCGGTGCAGCTTCACCGGGGCCCAGACGCCATCAGAGGCCGATGAAGGAAGAAGGAAAAAAAGCACCTGTCCAGAATTGCCACAGGCCCGTTTGTGTGAATGGAATAGCTCGGGACAGGTCAGTAAGGTAGCGCTGGAATGGGAGGAGGAAATGATAATTTGTCCAGTCACATACATACCTGTCAGTCATGATGAGTCATGATGACGTAACGTGGGTTGTTTTTCCTTCAGGTATATTTGAATGTTTGATAATTTGGAGACATCATCAGGCTGTGGTAGTTCGAGCCCGGGTCAGGGCGGGCTGTCAGACAAGTGTTGATGCGGAGCTTCGGCCGCTGTCCGGGGTGCTGAAAGGCTGGTTTTGCAGGATGCGTGTGTGGCCAGTCACCTGTAACGGTTGCCTACATGGTGACAATAGCCGTTCTCTAGAATGCCTGCGCATGTGTGTCCAAGTGTGTGTGCATATGCTTGTGTTTAGGGTGGGGGTGGGGGCGAAAAAAAAAAATGCACCGGGTCCTGTTCCTGTCTTTACTGTAACCACTCTCTCATGCATTTCTTTATTTATTCCATCCCCGCAAATACAAGAAAACACTTGTATTTAAAAATTGTAATCATGTTTAATCACAGCCTTTCACTGTAATTGTGTTTTTTTGTTGTTGTTTTTTTTTTAAATTTCAAAGCAATTGACAGCATGTGATAACGTACAGCACAATGTGAGATGTCGCTGTAAACCAGTGTCGGGCGCATTGTGTCACACAGGCAGCGGCTCTCAGAAAGCACATCAATGTCCCCCCGTCACTCAGCTGACACTTGAAAACAGCGGCGTTCAGATGTGCATGGAGCTGCGATCTGAGCTGTGACACATCACGTCACCTGCTGTGATAGTCGGAGTGGTCCAGAGGAAGGAAGGAAGGAAGGAAGAGGACAGGCGGAAAGAGAGCAGTGGAAGGAGAAACATGCACGGAACATTGTTCTGTTTCCTGGATCTGCAGTGTCTAAATTTATACGTTCCACATGTATAAGTTCGATTATTTTTCGTACAAAGAGCAAAGTAAATATCCTGTGCAGGATATTCCAATCTACAATGTGTTTCAAATGCCAATTTGTGGAGCGGCGCATGAAGCACAGAAGGTCTTAAAGACCTGCGAATTTCAGAATCCTTAAATACAACTTTTCCTGCAGCTGGTTAAGCAAATGTCATTTAGCGTTCAATCACCCCAGACCGAGGAACCTTTTGTTATGTGGCACGCATCTCTGGGGAGCGCCTGTTATTTACACCCTCTCATCCTGTCTTGGTCAGAGCTGTGTGGATGCATCAAATTCTCACTTTGTTGTAGATCAGCTTTAGACTGCATTAACTGTCAGTCGCGGCAATTTCAATCCCCAAAGGCCCATCCTATTTGCACTCGCCATTAGCTGAGGAAAAAGGCCTCTTGTCAGTTGCCCGGCATATTTGGCAACTCTTTGTTTGCTTTTCCCCTTGCTGATTCCCGTTTGATGGTTCCAATCCACAGTCTTTATTGATGTATACTGCCTGTGCATTTGTTTTTGGTGTTTCAGCGTACATGTGGGAATATATGGTTGGGGGGTTGTGTGTTCAATGCTCTAAAAGATGGTCTAATCATATGCAGGCACACCTTCTGAGGCCTTAATCGCCTTTGTCAGCCATGTCTTAGTTCAGAGAGGGGCTGACGTCCTTGCATGAAACCCACTGCTATACTCATACAGAAGATGCATAAATCTTGGAAACAAAGGCTCAAAGCTTTGGTCTCACTAAAAGTTCCCAGTTGCTGCTGTTGGACATAATATATAACACCAATGCCTGTAGTTTTTCCAAGACCGAGTCTCTCAATAGCTGCCAACAGGCAAATGCCTCACAGACTGTGGTCAGTGACACTTAACTATATATTATTAACCATATTATCCTTGCAGAACTAAGTATAGTCTTTGGGTGACCTGCCATTACTTCAGCTGTCTTAGCTTTAATCATCTACACAGCATCATACATTTTACAGCAAATGCTTGAATTTTTTTTTCCCTCAAAGGGGCAAACCAGTATATCCAGTATATCCAGAGCCCTTTATAATATTGTGATATACTGTGTACTGCATTTGTCTTGTTGTTTGAGGACAGCAGTGTTGATGATGAGATATACCGGACAGAATTCCTGGTACTGAATCCAATAATTGCTTGGAAATGTCAATATGGCAGATAAAGAGCACAAGCTATTAAGGCAAATTTAATTATCTGCCCCACTAATTTATTTTTCCTATCAAGGTCTTTATCATGCAGCAAAAGTAATTGGTGAGTGCATGTCTATCTTTGTGAGGACCCATTTTAGCGCAGTGTGAGGAGAGCGCTACATGAGTGCAACCATTGTTGGGCTGGAAATGCATAATCTGTTCGAGTTACTTCTCAAAAAAAGACTTCATTTACTTTGCAATTCCTGACAATGAGAGTAATTTGTCATCCGGGAAAGTAACTTTTGCATTACCTTTTTAAATACACTATTGTTTTTTTTTTTAGTGTTGCTGTGGCATACTTTGGTATACAATATCCATTATCATTATGATGTGAGGTAGATAAAACACACAATAGATGGATAGATAGACTGATTGATTGATTGATTTTGATAGCTCTGGCAAATTCAGATCAAGTAGTACATCAGCTTTGAAATACTTCATTAGCAGAATGACAGTTTCTTTGTCACAACAGGCCTAAATGACATGAAAACTATTGTTTCTTTTGGTTTGTTTTTTACCAGAGCCAATTAATTCTTTATGTTGACAACAAGCACAAATACTCTGAAGCATCGGCCATCAGTGTTTGCAGATCTGACTTCGCAGTGACGCCGTTAATGTCACATTACATAATATCATATACCAGAAAAAGTGGGGAGTAGGCTGCATTTGTCAACACAAAAGTGATGAGAGTAACAGGATGATTTTAATGCCAGTAACTGTGATTATAATACTGAATTTAAGAAGAACTTAATTATTTGTTACAGCCACAACAAAATGACAAATTCCGGCTGCAAAGATGTAAATGAAGAAGCCACAGCAAATGATAATTGTCGCAGTTGCAAAAGCGGATGTAAATGAGTCCAGCATGAAACTTCTTCCTTGCCCCAAGCTTCCCTTTTTACACGATGATTAAATATAGAGTAGACAAAATAGGTAAGAGCTATGCCAGAATGACATTGTGTGGTAATGCTCAATTAATGATGGCACAGCTAATTGATATTAGCGAAAGGATCAGTGTGACAGCTCTGCCAACGGATGAGAGCTTAGGAAGGACTTTGTCCCTAAGGTCATATTCTCTTACTGTAATATTCACCTTCCTTTTCCCTTCTGACATTTCGTCCAAATCACATCCTGTTGTCATTGTACCGCCGTTTAGAGTAGCTCTTCTCTTTCATCCAATACATCCTCTCTGTGTCGGCCTCGGTGGCAACTTATCAAAGTTTAATAATAGACATTGGATATAAAAATAAATGATCCAAGCACATTGGACTTGAGCAACTACTTTCGAATTCTAATTATACAGACAGATGTATGCATTATGTCCAGCTGCCCTTGCTGCCTTGCTTTAACAATCACTGTTTGTATTTCAACAGGTTCTTAATCATAAATTCTTGAATATTTTGATATTCTTGTCGCACTTGGTGAGGAACAGCTGAGGCTTGTGTTTACAGAAATGTATAACTAATGTGCGAAACTTGATGAAGAACGCTTCAGGAAGCACATTATGTCTGATTTCATCAGAGGCGCCGCAAAGTGATTCAGAAATCCAGTAAACATATTAGCCAAATACGATTGGTTTAAATGCCCAGGTGACACAAGTGAAATGTCCTTTTTTTTTTTTTTAGGATTTTAGGTATGGAACGCGCCAGACATTTTTGAATTGATTCGGCAGTGTCTGTCAATCTTGCACTTTGCCAGGGGCACTAATCCCTGTGATGGAATTCATATGTCTACTTCTGGTTAAGTTTTCCTGTGTTGCTTATTGACCTTTTCATCTAACATTTGCCCACACGGATGTGAGCTGGCCCCCTTCACAGAGGCTGTCTGGAGCCATTATTTTGCCGCTATCTATTCTGCTGCGGGTGAGAAACACTTAACACACTCACTGAGGTGACTGAGAAGGAGGGCTTGAATAGGGAAGCGGTACAATCGAGGTGATGACTTGGGATTGCATGTAAATAGCATCTCACTTTTTAGGAAATTTGCTGTCATATCTATGAATTTTAAGCATTTCGCTCGTCATTTATCAGTGTTTGGCCTCTTAAGTGTTTCGGTGTTAAGAAATGCGTGTTATTTTCGGGTAACCCCCCAGACAACACAGCTTGTTGAAATAAGAAGCACAAATCAGGTGTGGAGTAATATGAAGACTCTCTGCTCTCTGTACAAACTAATCCTGGTAAACATTAAACTAAGACCGTTAGCCACTTATGATGATGATAGTAAGGGTTATATTTAGGGTAAGAGGGGTTAATGACAAAACGGCGCTCTGACAGGAGCTGCCACATCATATGGCTTTGCAATTTGTCAGGGAAAATTGAAGACATGGATTTTATTCTCAGTGAGATTTGCATGCTAAAAGACAAACTATCTCTGAGTCAATGGGGACTGAATCATGAAGAATAAATGCCCATGTCATCACAGAGAGCAAGATCATGTCTGGGCCCCGCCCCTCCTCTCACATACACACTCACGCACATGCCAACATTGTGATGGTTTATTGCTTTGCGATGGTTTCCTGCTGCTTGTGTTGAGAGCGTTATCATAGCTGGAGTTCAGGGCAGATGTTCATTGATTAAAGTGTGAATAAGTTATTGACCAAATTTTACTTTTAGAATAGACATGGACCGTACAAAAGCAATCGTCTGTGGTGATTTGTGCATTGTTCTCGTGACAACTAGTTGAGATGGTCAGTGCTCAAGCCTTTTAATTTTTAAATAATTTTATAAATGTTTTTTTTTTTTTTTTTTTAGCTAAATTCCTTCCGCATTTGAGACTGAATATTCAGTTTAATCACCGATTCCTGATCGCATGGTGTCTAGGTATTATTAATTGACCAAAAAAATGTATCTTCTATTAATTACATTTAGTAATTAATAACGTGTGGTGCGGTGGTTAGCACCGTTGCCTCATAGCAAGAAGGTTGCAGGTTTGACTCCCGGCCTGGGGTCTTTCTATGTGGAGTTAGCATGCTCTCCCCGTGTCTGCGTGGGTTCTCTCCGGGTACTCCGGCTTCCTCCCACCTCCTAAAAGCATGCTGAGGTTAACTGGCTACTCTAAATTGCCCGTAGGTGTGCGTGCGAGTGTGAGTGGTTGTATGTCTTTCATGTGGCCCTGCGATGAGCTGGCGTCTCGTCCACGGTGTACCCCGCCGTTCGCCCATTCGACAGCTGGGATCGGCTCCAGCACGACCGCGACCCGGAATAGCCGGAATAAGCGGAAGACAGTGAATGAAAGAATGAATTAATAACGTGCCTTAAGTCGATCCCAGGGACTAAATAAAGTGTCAGTTGCTGATGTTGTGATATTGCCATCAGCTTCCTGCTGATATGGACTACAGCTTTCTCCTCAGTCAAAGAGCGATTTTAATAGTCTGATTGCACATTTATGAGGCGTCACCAAGGCACGACGTACTGTATAGTGGTACCATGTATTGTGAATAGTTTAGGTACATACGCTAATATTGTGTGTGCCATTGTGTCCTCTTATGTTTGATGAGAAGTTTTCCTTTGAAACACCCATACTGTGATCATGGGTCCCAACTGTACTTTTTGATAGTGTATCCAACTTGACTGTTTTTTGTCTCTCTTATATAACCACACACACTCACTCTCACTCTCTCTCTCTCTCTCACACACACACACACACACGCAGTCGCAAAATAAGCTTCGACACACTCAGTGAAATGAGCAGGGCTCCTCGCTGTAAAA
>CAAKHG010045738.1:0-12285 GCA_901007715.1 Dactylopterus volitans
CAGCTGCATTAAAAAAAAAAAAAGAAAAAAAAGAAAAAGCGCGCGCTCGAGTGGTTTCGGGTTTTTACTCCGCGGCCATGTGCTTGACAGATGCCGACGCTAATGTCGCTTATTAGCGCGAGAGACGTGAAATCTCCCTGAATCCCCGGTTATGGCAGCTTTACACGTGAATCCGCCTGAGCTCTTTTACCGCCGCCGCGTCAACAGGGACGACGGGCGGATGCGCGTACGTGAGGGAATTCAATTATTTCCGACTCCGCGAGAAAAAAAAAACAAAAAAAAAAAAACGCAAGACAAATCCGCATCACATATAGGGGTCAGAGAGGGGAGGAGAGAGAGAGAGAAAGAGCGAGCGAGAGGGATGGTCACAGATGCGTTCCTTCACAATTAATGCGCAATAACGCGGCGTGCCAAATAAAACACTGCGGAAACAAGCAGCGGAAAAAGGTAAACAAAGCAGCGGCGGCGGCGCAGATGTTGATAAGCACCAGGAGCCACAGGTGCATTCTCTCCAGATCTGGGCCTGCCTCCGCGGGGGCCCCCCCTCCCCAGCGTCGTGGACCACCCGGCCCAACAAAGAAAAAAAAAGACCTAAAACGCCACAATGGCCCCTCAATTTTGAGAGAACGGGGCCGCGGCACACGTGTGTTTTTAGAGAGCCGGACAGTTTATTTCGAGAATGATTCCATTCGGCGTTCCAGAGTTTAGCCGGCCTTGCTCGTGGCACCTTTTTAGGACTTTTGACCAGTGTTGGGTTTTATGGCTCATTCACTGTTGGTCAGTTGAGCTTGTCAGAAAATAATCCGTAATCCCCTCATGACATGCGTTTTTGTTTTTTTGTTGTTGTTGTTTTTTTGTTTTTTTTTAAATCACTCTGCAAAATGTAATTTTAAAGGCAGCCAGATTAAATCCTAAAGATGACAAACAGTGGGAGACACCGGGATCAAATTAATTCCAAGTAAAACTGTTATAATAAACTGTGGAAATCACTGCGCTCTTGAGCAAACAGCACGGCGGGCAGAGACGTTTACATGCTTGCGGTGGCGTTGCCGTGCTCTTGTCACGGTTGGAGCGACGCGCTGCTCCAACTATGACATCATTACGACCTCTGCTGGTTAAATGGCGCAATCACACGTACCTCAGCTGTGGGGGGAAAAAAAACAAATCATAAAATCACACTTAGCTCACTTCTGTCAGCTCGGTCTGTGGTGTGTTACCGGAATATGACTGTTAAAATGAATTGAATGAAATAAATATTACAATTATTACATTCTGATGTGACTAATCAGAGCAAAAAAAAAAAAAGAAAAAGAAAGAAAAAACCTCTATAACTGTGACTTTTATTGTAAGGGAGGGTGAGTATTGCCACATTGCCGTATTGTGCAGGATTGATGGTAAAGTCTTGTTGTGGTTTGCTGTTGTTTCAGCAGCTGCTGGTGTAACATCCACAGGAAACTGCAGGTGGTGCTCAAGAACCTGTCATGAATGCAATCGATGGACCGCAATGGGACCCGGGTCTGTTATCACAGCCTCCCAGAGTTCAACGAAGAAGCCAGTTACTGGAACGTCTGTCTTCCTTCACCGACACCGCCGTATTTATTACCTCCAAGCACAGCTGAGGGCAAATCATTACAAATTTATGCCTCATGCAGCCAAGCCCTTTTTTTTTTTTTTTTTTTTTTTTTTAAATCCATCAACTTGTCCTCTGTTATTCTTGAATTCCCAGTAACTCCCCGGGGCCGGATGAAATACCCGACATCAGTAAAAGCAGATCATTTCCGTGCCAGAGCGCGAAAGCACTAGGTTCTCATCAGATTTTACTCGAGCACGAGGCATAAAGTTGGACCTCTTCGAATGCGTTTTTTCGACGCGAAATCATAAAAGTGGCCCGCAAGTTGCACATCTCGAAACGCCATTTCAGATTACGGTTGACGCTGAGGTAACAGTTAGAAAAACAAGGACATGGTAATGCTGCAGCGTGTTAGCTCATGATTCCCACACTTTTTTTTTTCTTTTTTTACTTTTGATAATATTTTTCCATGACCATCACTTTTCTGAACATAAAAAAAAAAAAAAAACGTGGTGAGGGGTGATTCAGTGAAGGAGCGACGTTTATTTATGCTGCCTGTAACCATTTTGGGGCAAATGTGGTGAAACACATTTGCGTGTGTTAAATGTAATGGGATAGTAGTTAAAAAGTGTGCATGCCGTAATCAGGATAAAGCTGAGCTGCTTATGTAAAGTAATAAAATATCGCTTTTTAATTACCAAATGTACCAAAAAAAAAAGAGTTTGGCCACATTGATTTAGATGGAAAGTTATTTAAAAGAGTGTGAAATGTATTTTCGGTGCTAAGGTTCCACAAAATGTCGTTAGCAGTAAAGTCATGTGTGAAAATCAGAAATCAGAATCGGAAGTCAGAGATACATTATTAATCCCGGGAGAAATTGTATGGTCATAACCACAGTTGGTTCATTTCAGTATAAATGATACACAGGAAGGAAGTGCCAAGATATAACAAATATAACAATATATTCATAGATACATAAAAATATTACAGATAGGGAACTGACCCAGTATGAACAGTATTAACAATATCTAAACAAATCAAAAATATAAACCAATCAATAGAACCTATATTAAGTGGAAAAGAAATGTAAAGTAAAGTATGCGACAGACACTATACTGATAGCGACAATATGATAATACAGATTTGAGTACATTAACAAAATAATGCTGTGTCTAGTTACTGCAGTATATGTTGTGAATCGTAATTAGATCATTTAAAAAGGAACTGATACCTTCTCAAATCCCTTCTGAACCCGCAATGCGCCCGTTTGGCCTGGCGGGGGAGCACTACCCTTCCACCGGGAGGCACAGGGCCCCGCCGCGCATCGCGCTGACGGCGGCTCCGACATCCCGAGCTCGGCGGCGATGAGTCACTTCCACTCTCCAAGACGGACTGCCGGCAGCTGCAGCCTCGCGTCCGCGCGCGCCAAGTTCTATTTATGATGGGGCCTCTTCTGCAAACATGGAAATCGGCGTATACAAAATTACGGCTCCCCGCTGACGCTACGTGTCTCTGGGGGAACTTGCGCAAGGCACGGGGTCCCGACGCCTGCGCGGCTCGTGGCGGTTGCGGCGCTTGTGCTCGTCCGTGCTGCTCTCCCGTCTCGTGCGCCAAACCCTCTCTCAAAGCATCTTCACCTTACTGAGTTCTTCAGTCAGCACCTTTCTTGGAGTTCTTTCTCGGAAACTCCTTCTGGGTTTCCGTCGCGCCTCTAACCCTGCTGGTTATCTAGCAAAGCTTTTGAAAAGACATATAATAGGGAGGATTTCCTTTTTTTAAAATGAATGCTGCTTTTTCCCCCCTCTGAATCTGGGAACCATATAAGTTCCCTCTCATCTAAAGACAAGGACCTATTAAAATGAGCATCTAGTCTCTGAATGTGACCGCGCGCTGATCCGTGCATCCGCCCCGACTGCTGATTAAGCTCAGCTGCTCCACTGCCCCGTTTACCTCCAGTTGCACGTTCCGCAATCTGTGATGGAACATGAGCCGGTCGGGGTGACCGGTGTCAGGGAAAGATGATAGGACGGCCCCCTTGAATACTTTCCATCGTTATGTTTGGATTCGCCCTCCCATTTTTAGAGCCGTAGCTGCAACCGTGAGGTCAGAGAGCGACAAACGTCGAGAGGCAGCGGAGCAAGCTTGCCCCCCGCGGATCTGACTGCTCATCTAGTGGGGATATTTGTGTCCGAATCGGCACGTTAGCGGGCGTAATTATGTCGGATAAGCAGAGTGGCCGAGCCCCCCAGCGGAAGCCGTCCGCCAACAGGAACATCAAGAAGCTCCGCAGCGTTAGCATGGTGTGCAGCCTGACGAGCAGCTGGCAGCAGTGGGTGACGGAGAAGGAGACGAAGCAGGCCGCCGAGCCCAGCGGATGGTCGCCGGAGAGCCTCGGGGAGCCAGCGCAGCAGCCGAAAAGGACCTGGGTGCCCAAGAGGCCTCTCCCTACCCGAACCCAGGCGACAGAAGCCTCTCAGGAGCAGTCGGCTGCCACTGGAGAGGCCGTGGAAAGTTCAGCCCAGCTGGAGGCTCGGGACGCGGCCGAGGCCGAGGAGCTCCGGATCTCCGCCGAGCCGCCGGAGGCGCCACTAATCAAGACGAAGCTGGTGGTGAAAACGGTGACCAGCGGCGCCCATGAGAGGAGCGCCGGCATCGTGCTCCTGACCGAGAGGATCAGGAAAGACGCCCTGCCGTCGGATGAGGACATCGACAGGCTCCTGAAGAAGAAGCGCTCGCCCACGTGCCGCAGAAAGTGCTCCAACGTGGTGTCCTCGCTGACCAAAAGCTGGAATCAGGTGGAGAGCGAACAGAAGCTTGCAAAGGAAGCCGCCCCGGAAAAGGGAAACACCTGCACAGCTGAGGGAGAGGAGAGCGGACGGAGCTTCGACCTGCCGGATCCTCAGACATCCATGATAATATCGACCAGAGAGGCAGAAGAAAAAGACTCTGAGGGAGAATCTGAGTCAGCAATTATGATCAAAAGGCCCTCGGTCCCAAAGTAAGTAGAACCGGTGTGCTCTCATTTGTGATTGTAATAAAGAGAAGATGTTATCTATGTGAAAATTTGAAAGGCAAATTAGCGACAGGCCAGTTTTCTTCCACTCGAAGAATTCTTACAGCTCAGATGAAAATAGTCACATTACCTTCTTGATAAAATATTCCCCTTTCAGATGATATGATGAAGTGGGACATTTGAGCAAACGCCAGGGGTAATAATGGCATATTTGCAACTGATGGAAGTGCTCCAGAGGGTTCTAATGCGTATTTTAAAGCACATTTCATCACTGTCTTAGAAATCTTTGTTGCGAAACAAAAAAATGATGCCAAGAAAACTTTTAACTACCAGGTTAACAATTAAGAACTAGATTTTGGCACAGACCTCCTCCACATGACGGGCCCATAAGATTGCTTAAACAAGGCGCAGCTAGCTTCATACTGTACATTCGCGTTGGCAAAATTTCAAGTAATTAAATGACCAAAAAACGCCTGACTTAAAAGTCCTCTGGTGCTTTTTTGGGGGTTCCGGGTCAGTTTGCTGCTCTGCCTTGTTGATAATCCAGCTTGGGAAGGTCTGTGATTGCAAGACAATGGAAAAAAAAAAGCCAGAACATGTACCAGGGCTACTCTATATAACTGCGTCCGTTTGAAATGTACTTCCCTTCCAGGTACAAAAAGGAAGCCGAGCAGGCCAACAAGATCAGCGCCCTCTCCAAGAAATACAGCGCCGTCGGAAGTCTCAAGAGCCGCTGGCAGAGCTGGGCCTCGGAGCACACCGTCAACCAGAGGCTCAACCCGTTCAGCGAGTACTTTGACTACGAATACTCCATGTCACTGCGCCTCCAAAAAGGCCAGGACGGATACGGACGCCCGAAGGAAGGTACTAAAACAGCAGAGAGGGCCAAACGTGCCGAGAGACACATCCACCGCGAGATAGACGACATGTGCTACGTGATCAGGACTATGGCCGATCCGGACCGGGACGGAAAGACCCGGGTCACGTTCGGGCAACTGTTTGACAGATACGTTCGGATCTCCGACAAGGTGGTGGGGATTCTGATGAGGGCCCGGAAGCATGGGAAGGTGGAGTTTGAAGGAGAGATGCTGTGGCAGGGCCAGGATGACGGCGTGATCATCACTTTGCTGGTGTGATATTAACACCTGGGTCACTGGAAATCCTCTTACAGCTATTTGGCTGCCACAATGGAACCCCTGAAATAATCCCAGTTGTTATCAAGCCGGGCAAAGAGGAGGATTGAAAATAGAAATTGACCTCAGTGAACACCTGCGGGGCTATGCCAAAGGAGTGTGGAGACGAGTCAATGTGGATTACTCAAAGACGCCGTCCTTGCTGCTATTCCTACATATCCTTGAAGATGCGAGCATGCATAGTAAAATCCACAAAGACGGTTTAAGCCCTCCGACTCCGGAGTGATGCTTTAGCTGCAAAAAGGAGCTACATCTAAGCACGCGGCTAGCTTTAACGTTAACTTCCCAGCGAAGAATAAACAGGGTTGAGCGCGGCATCGCATTTCGTTCGCTCTAAAGAGCGGTGGACGGTAACGCCGGCGTGTTTGGCCTCTTAAATGCTGTCGCTTCTTTTCGTGTGCTGCCGAATGAGGTTTCTTGCCGTGGATATTACAGCCGCGCGCTATCATTTGTTCAGGTCCGGAAAGCGGCATTATAGCTGGTACACTTTTAGACCCAAATCAGCGTGAACGTGCCGGCATTTCGAGGGGAATTCAGCTCACCAAAATTAGACTCCTTTCACATTACCGGCTGATTGCTTTTCTTTCTTTGGCGCGGGTAGTAAACAGGAGAAGGCCGCATGGAAACCGGCGAGAGGGTCACTCTTTAAATCCATTTCCAACTACGCAAAGTCCGCACAGACTACAAAGACGGATGGAAAGTCTCGTGGCCGAAGTTAGCAGAAGTTACCGCCAGAGGCCAAGCTACCGGCGCCATGCTATGTTGCGCAAACATCGTGCCTAAGTCGTCATCCGAACTGGCATTTCCACTCTGGGCGTTACGTTTACATCGCTGCCGACCGGAGGTCAAGCTGATGAATGCGTGGGGCTACTGAAGAGTTATGTGACCCGGGATTGAATGTCTGTTGTACCCCATCAAACACCAGATGTTAGCGGGTGTTTTTGGACAGTCTGAAGGGAGCTTAAGACATGGGACGGATTGGAGGCTAGCTGGTTAGCATGCTAATGTCAGTAAAAAATCTGCGGAACATAACAAATGGCTGCGCCGTATGTCTTCGTAAAGAGGTCAAAACTGTAACATCTTGGCTTTTTGATGATGGTTTTCGGAATTCCGGAAGGTTTGAACTGAGAATCGGGCAAAATGAGTTCACTGCGGCTTCCCAGCTCAGCGCCAGGCACCTTCCCTGTGATTTATGCGCGACACGCGAGGACGTGTTAATGTAGCAGCTCGCGGCTTCGCAGTATACAGTCGCGCGGCGATTAAGCAGATTGAGTTTCATTGCCCGAATACCTGCAGCTCAGCATTCGTTTCGCCGTCGCAGGCGGAATGCGGAGGAACAGAGCAGACGGCAGCACTTTTGCGGCTTATCGCCTATTAAGACTGAAGCCGATACCGTTTATGTGAAAGGGGCTTTACGACTTTATCAAGTTATCACGTTTTGTGAGGCAGAAATCAAAATGCATCCAGTGTGAGGGAGGCCCATTAAAGACGAGACGGGTTTTGAGAAGGAAGTTCACGCGCCGCCTAACTTTGAAACTCTGGTCACCTTTTGCTTTGTGACTTTTGCTTCCTCAACTATAACTCAGACTGCACAGTTTAGTTACGCTTTTCTCTTGGAAAAGGCAAACTCACTGAACACATTTTCCAACAAATTTCTCCGCAAAAAAACTTATGAAGACACGAAGGAAGAGGAGGCAGAAGAAACGGTGCAACACCCAGCCACGCCGGCATGCATGTCCCCCGTACATGTCGGGAAAGACTGACTGGCTTCCTCATTTTAGGATTTATCGGGCCGGGTCCATCACTCCGAGGAGCTCGCGATTAAAATGTCGCACACCGCGACAAATAGACGTGTGTTTCGCTAATCTGACTGTCATCGGCGTCACCTGACTCCCCCCTTGAGGGACTGCACCTTCCCACGTTCCCACCCTGCTTCCGCCCTCTCTTCGACGTAATAACGGTGAAGGGGTTGGGGGGCCGCGGAGTACGTGGGAGGCAGAGAACAAGAAGTGCTGTTCAGTAGAGACTCTGGAGTCCATAACCCCGTGAGGGACCACGGAATAGAGTTTTTGCACGGATGACAGTTAGACAATCTTAGGCAATTGTGGGAGGCAGCCTTCCAAGGATGTGGCCTATGAATTGAGACACAGCTGAAGGTTCACTTAAAGTTGAGAATTCCCGTCCTAAGGGGTGGGGGGACAGCGGGAAGGGGGGCAGCTGATTGGTGAGAAAACATCTCGCAAGGCTCCGGCCCAAAGTGTTTGTGGTTTAGACGCTGCTGTGGGATCAGTCATGTCTGAATTGGAGGGTGTCGCTCCACTCAAAGACGAGCAACTAAAAAAAGGGTTTTCCTGGTTGAGGTTCACTCGTCCAATCACGTGATCCTTTTCCCAAAGGGACTCCAAAAGGCCGACCTCCTAGCTGGTTTGTGTCTCTTTAGGATTTAGTCGGATGCGACAAACGGGGGATACAATAGTTGTAACTGAGTTTCCGTTCGCGTATAATCACCAGAAACTCAAAGTGGTGTGTGTGATCCTGTGACACAGGAGCCGCAATGTCGTGCCCGCCGCCACGTCCCCGCGGCGGCCTGGGATGGACGCACGCTGAGCAGTTTTGCGTTTAGTGATCTGAACGCAAAGCGGCAGGTCGGATTTGACGACACCGAGTGGACAAAAAACAAAAAACAAAAAAAACCAAGTGGTTGATGTTGCTGCTTAAGTGTTTTGTGCTGTGAGAAGTTTAAGAAGCCAAAATTCTTGATAAATGGAAGTTTGTCTGTACACTGCTGGAAATATATGCCCCAGTTTTCTTTTCCATCGCGTGATTGGCTGGGTGTTACCTGGGCAACACACGGCACCAGGATGCACTACGGGAAGAAGGTGAGCTGGCGGAGGCAGTGTGATGCTTTGGGCAACGTTCTGCTGGGGAACCTTGGGTCCTGCCATCCATGTGGATGTTCCTCTGACACGTAGCAGCTACCTAAGCATTGTAGCAGACCATGTCCCCCCTTCCATGGAAACGGTATTCCCTGATGGCAGTGGCCTCTTCCAGCAGGATAATGCTCCCTGCCACAAAGCAACAACGCTTCAGGAACGTTTGAGGAACACAACAACCAGTTCAAGGTGTTGACTCGGCCTCCAGGTTCCCCAGATCTCAATCCGATCCAGCATCTGTGGGACGTGCTGGAAAAACAAGTCCGATCCATGGAGGCTCCACCTGTCAACTTCCAGGACTTAAAGGATCTGCTGCTGACATCTTGGTGCCGGATACCACAACAGGTCTAGTGGGGTCCAGGCCTCGGTGGGTCCGGGCTGTCTTGGCAGCAAAAGGGGGACCTACACAATATTAGGCAGGTGGTCATAAGGTGGAGGTGGTCGTACCTCCAGTCTGGACGCCGATAAATACACACAAATACCTTTCGGTGGTGGTCACCATGACGACCAGGTTCAGGCGAGGGGCGGTGCAGCACGTGCAACTGTGTCATCTTTGAAAATAAATATTTTGAATGTCTCACGATTGTGACACTGGTGGTTCTGTTTTTGTCGCCCCCCATTTCACAATGCTTTTTTTTTTTTAATTATTATTATTTTGAACTATAGCGGCCTGACAGTTGTTTTCGTCACGCGCTTTAATAGCAGCCACATTCCATTTTTTCTCTCTATACACCTAAATACCACACACGTTCCCCTCGTTCTCCCAGAAGGCGCTCCGGACTACACTTCCCAGAGTCCTGTGCGGCGTGGCGGCGGCGGCGGCGGCATCAGCAGCAGCAGCCGCCGCAGCAGCAGCAGCAGCAGCAGCTGTGCGCTCCGGCTCGCCCCGCAGCGGAGTGATGAGAGCGCGCCGAGCAAGGTAGAATGACCGCGTGACGCGCGGCGACACGATGGCCGTCGAAGGTAAGACGCGCCGCCGCGTGGTTGACCGCCGCGGCCGCGCGCTTCCTCCCGGCGACGCGCGGACCCCCGGTGATGGTGGAAATGGTGGTGGTGAGAGGAGCACCCACCCACCCGGGGTGACGGGGTGCTGGGGGGGGGCTGCGCGCCTCGCTCCTTCACCCAGACACAGTCGGGTCAAGTGTGCGCGCCTGTGATTGGCTGACGCCGCGCAGGACCTCTGCGCTCCCCGCGTTACGCACGCACGCCGCCTCGTCTTATAGCTGCACGGTTCAAGGGACGCGCAACTGGCGTCCCCATATATATATGTATATATATGTGTGTGTGTGTGTGTGTGTGTGTGTGTGTGTGTGTGTTCATATATCACAACACACTCTCGTCTCTTTCTGGTCGTTTTTGCTCAGCCGGACAAAACTGGTTAACAGGTCTTTTTTTTTGGCGTAACAATCACGAGCGCGCGCACGCGCGCGTGTGTGTGTAAGTGTGCGTGCGTGTGTGCGTTCGTTCTCCGGAGGCTCCTCTGTTCCCTGCGAGATTGCATTGTCCTCTCTCTCTCACACACACACACACACTCATTCTCTCTCTCTCACTCTCTCTCTCTCACACACTCTCTCTCTCACTCTCTCTCTCTCACACACACACACACACGCTCACATCCTGTTTGTCGAGCGTGTCCGGCCGGGTGGGTGAGTGTGTGTGTGTGTGTGAGTGAGTGAGTCGCCTCGTCTGGCAGCAGGTGGCATGGACGTGCGCGCCGGGGCAGCGGAGCGCTCCGGTCGTCGGTAAACGAGAGAGTGACGGTGGAGAGAGAGCGCGCGCGCGCGTCAGGCGGCGGCGCGCGGGCTCCGGTGGAGGGGTTGGCGGGGGGGGGGGTCGGTGACACTCGGTGACTTGGGATGCTCGGCCAGTCTCCGCACCTCATCGGGGGGATCTTGTGGATACAGAATCCAATGAGAGGTACGTCTGACTGTGTGTGTGTGTGTGTGTGCGTGCTGGGCGTTTGCTGCAGGTATGACTGGAATGAGACCTGATCAGGTTATTCACCTCTGATGGCCGCACACACACGCACGCGCACACACACGCACGGGCGCACACACACACACGTGTTATTGTTTGACTCACACACGGCTGCGTGACATTCAGCGGCGGGGACATTTGATTGGACGGCGGCCAATCAGAGGCGCGACGGGTCCTCGTGTGTTCTTAGGCGATTGTTGACAGCTTGTTGTTTTAGCTCTGGCTGTTTTTCTTTGGTTTTATTATTTTTTTTAAATGATGGTTTTAATGATTTTATTTCCACTAGAGGAGACGCGCGTCAGCCGGGGATTCAACCTCTGACTGCAGCAGCCTTTAATCAACCAGGAGCAGCGCCACAATTTAGAAAAACATGCATCAAGAGAGCTTTTTTTTAATTTTTTTTTGGCTTTTGTCAATCAATTTTTTTTCTTTCAATTTTTGTTTGCTAATTTTCCTGTTTTTTTTTGCAAGCAGATGCCTGCAGGTGATCTGTATGTTTGGGATGAATCAGCCGGGTTTGAGTCCAAAAAAAAAACCCTTTTGGAGTTTCAGCGTTCGCAGGCGGCTCCGATGCGGCTGAAGTGAATGGAGACCGCTTCCTCAAATGTGTGTGTAGGGAAATAAAAAAAAAACAACAACAACAAAAAACACAAACATAAAACGCCTCCGCACCGCTGCTGCTGTGTCGTCCACGTGTCCGCCGAGCTCGCCGTTGGAAAAAAACCCCCAGCGAAACGGCGTCATTTGCACCATGTTTGCCGCCTAAATATAGATGTTAGCTTACCAGCCCGGAGCCGCGCTCGCTGTCACACACTCACAGCGCTCCATGCTGCATGTGTGTGTGTGACTTGAGGCTTGTAACACAGCAGCTGCATTTAGGCTCAAAACCGGGTGTAAATGATGTTTTGTGGTGAATATTAATGTGTACGTTGACGCCGCAGCAGCAGCAGGGAGGCATTTTATTGTTTTCATGTTTGCTTTTTTGTTTTTGTTCCTTCACACTTGACGAAGAGGTGGCCATTTTTAAAAAAAAATCTATTTGTCCAACCTTTATTTAGTCATGCTGAGATTGAGAATCTTTTTTTTTTTTTTGCAAGAGAGACCTGGCCGAAACGTTAAAATGCAGCCGCCAACACGGCGCGCGAGAAACTTCCCAGTCAAACAAGAAAAAAAAAGACCAGCGCGCCGCCGCACACTTTGCGATGCCTTTAAATGGACTGATCTAAGTTTCAGCATTGTGGAAGCGTGTGCATGTGTTTCAGATTTGAAACATGCAACCATTGCGGTGGCCGCGCCGAATCCTCCCATCATGCATCTCTGGAGGTTTTGTCTTTGGATGCAGACTTTGCTGCAGAGTGGCTCATCTCACCGGGCCGTCGCCCCGTCTCTGGTTCCCTCACAGATTAGTCTGGAAGCAGTGTTGGCCCAGTGTTGGGTTTTATGTTTTTTAATCATGAAGAAACGTGCTGAATCCGCTCCACAAACATGGAAATCCACAGTAACTTTACCGTTTTCTCGCAGAACGTTCGCCTTTATTCGTGTTTTACCGTTTTGTTTTTTTTAATTTTAAAATGGCCGCTGTTGTTCTTTTGGCACTCA
>CAAKHG010045750.1:0-12263 GCA_901007715.1 Dactylopterus volitans
GGCGGGGGGGGGGGGGGGGGGGGGGGGGGGGGGGGGGGGGGGGGGGGGGGGGGGGGGGGGGGGGATGATCGCCAAGAATTAATGCCTCAGTTCAGAGTATGACGCGCCGCCCCGCTCCGAGACATCATCTCCTGATGGGATTGGCTCGTGTGTGTGTTCATAAAAGTTGGTGCGCTGCGACGGGGTGAAAGTTGACTTTCAGTCCGGTGGCGCATCAAAACGGGAGCCGACGCTCGGCTCTCAGGCCGTCGAGTGGCAGCCATGTTTTGCGGCTGGCAGAAGCAATGGCGGGCGGGCGCACCTCGCTGGTGGGACCGGGCGCTACTTTCACCTCCACAAAGGAAGTTATGTCCGTTGATCTGTTTTTTAAGGCTCAAGAACCGAGAAGCTCTACAATTTTGGGGCAGATCCATTTTAACTCAACAAAATACTGCGAGAGGTCCAGTTATGTCATCAATCATTCAATCTGTAAAATCCCTCCAAATAGTGAATAATAATTAAACAATTTTTTGTTTTTCCTGTATTCAGTTCAAGATTATACACAGATTATACACTCAGCTATAACATGACCACTGACAGGTGACGTGAATAACACTGATTATCTGGTTACCATGGCGCCTGTCAGTGGGTGGGACATATCAGGCTGCAAGTGAACATTTGGTCCTTAAAGTTGATGTGTTAGAAGCAGGAAAAATGGTGGAGCGACTCTGAAGGTGGCCAGATTGTGATGGCTGGACGACTGGGTCAGAACATCCCAGAACTGCAGCTCTTGGTGGGTGTTCCTGGTCTGCAGAGGTCAGGACCTGTTAAAAGTGGTGAACTGGTCACAGGGTCATGGGTTTGATCCAACAGACCAGCTCCTGGAGCTCAAACTGCTGAAACAGTTGCTACTGGTTCTGATAGAAAGGAGTCAGAACACACAGTCATGGCGGTTTGTTGTGTGTGGGACCAGTCAGGGTGCCCATGCTGACCCCTGCCCACTGCTGGAAGCACCAACAATGGACACGGGAGCACCAGAACTGGACCACGGAGCAACGGAAGAAGGTGGCCTGGTCTGACAAATCAAATTTTCTTTTCCATCACATGATTGGCCGGGTGTGTGTGTGCGTCGCTTTCCTGGGGAACACATGGCACCAGGATGCACTATTGGAAGAAGGCGAGCCGGCAGGGGCAGTGTGATGCTTTGGGCAATGTTCTTCTGGGGAACCTTGGGTCCTGCCATCCATGTGGATGTTCCTCTGACACGTAGCAGCTACCTAAGCATTGTTGCAGACCATGTCCCCCCTTCCATGGAAACGGTATTCCCTGATGGCAGTGGCCTCTTCCAGCAGGATAATGCTCCCTGCCACAAAGCAACAATGCTTCAGGAACGTTTGAGGAACACAACAACCAGTTCAAGGTGTTGACTCGGCCTCCAAACAAGGACCAACAAGTCTGATCCATGGAGGCTCAACATCACAACTTCCAGGACTTATAGGATCTGCTGATGATATCTTGGTGCCAGATACCAGAAAACACCTTCCGGAGGTCTAGTGGAGACCAGGCCACAACCGGTCAGGACCCACACAATATCAGGCAGGTGGTCATAATGTTATGGCCGATTAGTGCATAAACCAACACATACCTATATCAAAGAACTAACACAAACTGTGTTAAAGATGCTCCGACCAGCAGATTTTTACTGATAAGTGACAAGAATGGCTCATTTGATTTTTTTTTGTGGAAGTTTCTCTTGTTCAGATAATGCTAAAGCTAACTACTGAGCCACTTATGCAGGAGATTACACTTTATTTGTGATTTGGTGTGATAATAATTACCATTAACACATGATGCATCTGTTCGGAGGGCGTCTAAGAGTCATTGTAAAGCTGCAAAGAATTTTAAAAAAGCTACTTTCCTTGGACAGAAACATGTTTTTTTTTACATATTTAGATAACTAGCAAAAAGAAGCTGACACGTGCTTGGCTGCTGTCCAAGCTAGATCAATTCATATATACGGTAAATGACGCCTCCCCCTCGTTGTTAATGTCATGTCGGAGGAAAGGAAGCCGCATGAAAACATCTCTAGGCTGTTACAAGGCGTATTTTTTAATGAATCCACCCAGCAGCAGACAGTTGTGCCTCGTCTCAGTCTGCTTTATTATGTCACCTGGGGGATTACAGTCACCGAGTCCCAAAACGACCTCCCAGCATCTTCCGTTACTTTTTTCCCCTTAAACAAACAGACCCTTGCTTTACTACATAACGCCTCCACCTAAGGCCAGAGCTAAATCGGTGGCTGGACTGCCTTTAAAGTCGTTTTGTGTCTCGTATTCTCAATTGGAACTGCCGTTTGCGGCTTCTCGCCGGGAGAGTAATCGCCCTTTTGGAAGTAGTGAGCCTTCTGTTCCCCATGAGAGGATGTTGGGTCATCAGCCTTCCTTCCAACCTTCAGGCTAATGCCCGTGTAATAGTGATTGAGGCAGTGTGTTAATAAACACGAGATTATGCCCACAATGGGCTTCTTGTGAGGGGGATCTCATGTGGTGGAATAACTGGTAAGTGAGCCAGGAAGCAGTCAATAAGATTTGAGCAAAATTTCTCTGAGCAGTTTTATCTTTGTTGCCTCTGCAAATGAGGTTATGTTGTCGTATATTACGAAAAGTGCGAGGCCAACTCTCAAGGAAACAGTGGAAGGCTGCGGCGTAGGCCAAAGAGGGGCCTAATACATTTTGGGACCATTAAACTTAGCATGAAATTATTATTCTTATTGCTGTTATTATTATTATTATTTTTGTTTTTCTTTGTTTTTTTTGTTGCTGAAATGCTGTGGTGTCAGCAGGACGACGCAACAACCTACCTGGCTGATGACATCTTGTGGCGGGTTGTTTCGAGGGGGGGGGGGGCAAAAACACATTCAGTTTTTTGGGGCAGATCCGTTAAACTTAGCAAAAATTGTTTGTTTTTTTGTTTTTTGTTGTTGTACGATGGGTTTGGTGGA
Source organism: Dactylopterus volitans (assembly GCA_901007715.1). Classification (NCBI taxonomy): domain Eukaryota; kingdom Metazoa; phylum Chordata; class Actinopteri; order Syngnathiformes; family Dactylopteridae; genus Dactylopterus; species Dactylopterus volitans. Next base: position 2,981 of record CAAKHG010045750.1, read on the forward strand.
GGTAGCCGGCACATTTCCAGGAACTCGTGGAGGTGTACAGCATGGCATGATCCAAGGAGGGACCCATTCAGTTTTGGGGCAAAGCCATTGAACACAGAAGAAAGTGACATACACTGGATAAAGCCGCTTTCCCATTGGCTGGAAAACCCGCTTAAACACGCCAAGAGTGGGCTCCTGTCGGCAGTGGGAAAGGTTCTGATTGGTATTCAGATGCGGGTCAATCGACTCTACAATGGAGTCGTTTTTTTCTTGGCTCACCCCTGATTGGCTGCAGTGGGAACGCCACGCCCGGGTTAACGCGCTAATTTACGGGATGACGTTTGGCATAACGTGCTGATGTCACACCGCTAACTCGGGGCAATAAACGGAGGCCGGCAGCTGCGGGGCGAGCGTGGCTGGTTTTGTTTTTCGTGATTATTTTTTTTAATCTTTGCCATCTCAGCCACAAGCTCCACCCGCCTGCGTCTCATCAGCGCTGGAACATGCACGCTTTCAAAGACATGAGTAGAAAGAACGGGAGAAACAGAGTTGACCGTTGTCTTCATGGCTTTCATGCTCCTTTCCAGTGTTTGTCTGGCTGAGCTCTGGCGCGCTGATGAAAGTCACCAATGTAACGTCACCAGAATTAAAAAGAAAAAAACAGTCACGCAAATGGGTGATTTTTTTTATGGTGGTTACCCTATGGTGGTGGAGGGGTTGGAGTGTCCCAATGACCCCAGGAGCTATGTTGTCGGGGGCAGCAGCCACTGGTAGGGTCTCCCATGGCAAACTGGTCTTGGGTGAAGGGTGAGACAAAGAATGGTCCATAAAGACGCATGTGGGAAAAAAAAACATCAACCTTTGAGGGGTACCGGGGCCCCACCCTGGAGTCTGGGGAAAGGGCCTGGTGGCGAGCGCCTGGTGGCTGGGCCTTCGCCGATTGGGGTCCGGTCAGGTCCGACCTGAGGCAGAGACATGGGTCCGTCCTCCAGCAGGCCCACCACCTGCAGGAGGAACCATATGGGTCTGGTGCAATGTGGATTGGAGGGCAGGCCACTGCTGCCCCCGAGACCCGGACCCGGATAAGCGGAAGAGGACTGGACGAGTCACGCAGCTCGTCTGCTAGTGATCAGACTCGGGTCTGCTGGCACCGCTTGTCAACAAGTTTACCCATGTTTAAAAAAAACAAACCTGCTTTTAAACACTAAAATTTTTGGAGGACACCAACCCCGGCTGTACGTCAACACGCGACGGGACCGAGGCGAAGGCACAGAATGGCAGTGTGCTCCGGTAGAGCGCGGCCGTCCCCGGAGAGACGCCCGCGCAGCTGTCTGCCCACCCTGGAGGTGGAAGATGGACGGAGGGAGAGACAGACAGAGAGGGAGACACAAAGCCGTCATATGATCTTCCTCCCTTTGACAAAGCCCGCTGTGTTACCCCGTTAATATGACTGTTGTTCCGGCGAGGCAGCTCGTGTCAGCTGACGCTCCTCCGTCAAAGTGCAGCGATCCGGTGGGGGCGGGGGGGAGCTTCCTCGCAGGATTCTGGAGACCTTGTGTGGTGATAAATAAATGGATCCCAAGTGTCCCACCGGGTTGCACCTTTCTGGATTGGTTTATTTTTGAACTGGAGGCCTTTTGTTTGTTGGGGTTGGAGTGTGCGTTTGAAGCGGCGGCGGCGGCGGCGTGATCTGCAGTCACCGAGCTCCATCTTTGATGTTTGCATGTTGAATTAGCAGCGCCGCGCTCGTGTGTGTGTGTGTGTGTGTGTGTGTGCGCGTGTGCGCGTGCAGGCGAGGCGTGACGCTCGCACCTTTAAACCTCCTCAGCCGGCTGCTTTAAAAAGACTTAATTTAGAGATTCACTTGCTCTCCCGCTTATGTCAAGGCCTTTTTTTTTTTTTTTTTTTAAAGGTTTGGGCTATGCGATGATGAGGATCCTCTAAGGCGTTTTCGCCGTTAAAAGCGCCCAATCTGCCGCCGACCCGCAGCAAAGAAAGACGCCGACCTCTGGGTTAAGTGTGGAGCCGTCCAGTCCGATAAATTGATCCACCGGTTAGCATCAAAACCGGTTAGCAGAGAGCGCTTCGGGCTCGGATGACAGGACTTTAAAAACGGCCTGTTAGGACACAAACAATCAATATAGCATGTTGCTGCAATATTTTTTTCTTTTTCTTTTTTTGCGGCGATATTGTATTGATACGTGGGCAGCAAGTATCGATCTCCTATTATATAAATTGCAAGCCTGCATGTGATCTTCATGACAGGTTTTTATGGGAGTGCTGGTCTGGTTATTTGCGGGCGAGCTTTCTCAGCAGCCGGTCCATTAAGAATGACCAAAAAAAAAAAAAAAGATCCATCCAAAGCAGCATAAAAAAGACGTTCAAAATCGTTTCAACTGCAGAAGCTGCATCCAGCCTTTTATTGATCTACAGCCGCAACTATGAAGGTCAACATGTTGGCGAGAGGGAAACAACCCAGGTGGAGGACAGCCAGGTCGGAACGGCTGGAAACCAGAGAGGTTTTGTTGGTGATGAATTATTCCTGTCAAGGGGGGGGGGGGGGGGGGGGGGGGCGGGGGGGGGGGGGGGGGGTGGTGGGGGTGTTGGGGGGGGGGGGGGGGGGGGGGGGGGGGGGGGGGGGGGGGGTCGGGGTACTCACGGGAGAGGCCGGATTTATTGACTAGCAATGAGCAAGCGATTCACTCCCCGGTCGCCGCGACGACCACCCGGGCTCGCTAATTATCACTTCAGATAGTCGCGCGTTGGCTTCGAGCGGTCGGGGGCAGACGGCGCCTCGCTCAGATGATCTCGTTTGTGTGACTGCGGGCCGACAGCAGTCCTCAGAACCGCAGAGGGACTGTGTATAACGCAACATATCATCATAACCCTGCTCATAAGCTGCTGTTAGGCAAACCCACATAATGATAATGATAATAATAATGATAATACGAGTGTCAAACTCCTGACTGAAGCTGCCACACCTAATAATAATCCTCTCAAGACTGACTGTAATCTCAAATGATGGAAGATGAGAAAGGCGGGTGAAAATGATTAATCTCAATCAAAATAGGTCGGAAATAAAAAAAAAGTTTTTGGGGGAGGATTCGCTCAAATGAAAGGGAGTTTGAATTTGTTTGGCGGAACCCCGCTCATCTCGCATCGCCTCGCGTTCCGCCGTCGACTGTTCCGCCCGAGACCTATCGAACGTTCCCAGCAGGTACATGGAGTAATTAGTCCGATGCAGCCGCTCTATCCATTGATTTTGTTTGCTGCAGGATTAGAGAAGAGCTTTTTTTTTTTTTTCCTCAAGGTCTTAAGGTTTATGGGATCAAAATTTCCCTTCACAACGCAAAAAAAGTGTTAAAAAATATTTATAAATTGAGCGCAAAACACAAAGAACTCAAGTCTAATAAAGCCCCAAAGGTTTGGAGGGTTGATAGTAGAAGAAACTGACAAATAAAATGATTTTATATTTGTATAATTAATATGTGGTTACAGTCGTCTTTGGCGCCAGTAGTGCGTTTAGGTCAAAGCTGTGTGTGTAAGCAGGGTTGAAGAGGTTAAAATTTTGAAACAGACTGAATTTTTTTTGCTATATGTATATAAGTTGCGCATAGTATTTGTAAAACATTGTATCTGAACGATTTTAATACATAATTTTTCTATGGCAGTCTTTATTGGGAGGGTTAATTTTTTTTTTGCCCCAAAGGAAAACAGGTGATGCACTTTTTATTTAATCTTGACACTGCACAAAAATTAAAAGTGAATCAAACTCACCAAAAACCCCCCCAAAAAAACCTATTTCGCATTTATGGTTTGGAAAATTATTAATTTTTGTGTTTTTTGTTTTAAATAAAAAAAACAGATTCAATTAAGAAAACTGAAAAGGGTTAAAATTTTGAAACAGATTGAATTTTTGCTGTATACGGTGAGAACTGAAGTTGAAAGTAGTATTCATAAAAAAAATAATGAAGTAATGCATTAATACATAATTTTTCTTTGGGGGCTTTTTTTTTGCCCCAAGGGACACAGGTGTCACACTTAAAGGTTAATTATGACACGTAGCAGCTACCTAAGCATTGTTGCAGACCCTCTCATGGAAACGGTATTCCCTGATGGCAGTGGCCTCTTCCAGCAGGATAATGCTCCCTGCCACAAAGCAACAATGCTTCAGGAACGTTTGAGGAACACAACAACCAGTTCAAGGTGTTGACTCGGCCTCCAGGTTCCCCAGATCTCAATCCAGTCCAGCACCTGTGGGGTGTGCTGGACAAAACAGTCTGATCCATGGAGGCTACATCTCACAACTTCCAGGACTTAAAGGATCTGCTACTGACATCTTGGTTCCAGATACCACAGCAACATCTTTAGTGGTCTAGTGGAGTCCAGACCTCCTTGGGTCAGGGCTGTTTTTTCAGCAAAAGGGGGACCTACACAATATTAGGCAGGTGGTCATAATGTTATGGCTGGTATGTTTTTTCATTTAAGGTATCAGCAGCAGTTTTGAAATAATTCCAGCCGCATAGAGGTGGATCGTTTTCGGTAATTAATCCTCTCAGTGCCGCTGTAAAATCACGTCTAACCAAAAGTCAGTCGCAGCCTTTAGGACAGCCGCGCGTGTTAACGTTTTAACACCATCCAGCATGCGGCGCGGTTCATACGTGTGGCCCTCCGCCGACCGCGGCGAGGTCGCTCCAGGCCCCCGGGGGCCCGGGGGGCGGCCTGTGGCCCCGCGGACGACCCTGCTGGAAACACTCATCCACACACATCTAGTGCAGCACCGCTTCTGTGGAAATAAATAAGGTAAACAGATATTTTAAAAGGAGAGAAACTCGGGGTTGTTGCCTGTTGTTAATTCATTATGTAATAGCAGTAAGCTCGCCAGCTGATGGGTCAGCCGAGCGTCTCCTGTTTCGCGCCGGCGGATACCCGCCTCGGAGCCTTCGTTAATGTTTACCTGGGGTGGCCGGTATCGCATGACAGCACTTGACACCTGCCGCTGCCACTGCCGCCGTGCACTCTGGGGGATTTCAGCGGCGGGGCCTGATGGGTCGGGCGCCGTCAGATTTGCTCGGGAACGCCTCGGACGTTAGACGCCCCCACCAGCATGGATCCATGTTTATCGTCGTCGCAATTAGGGGTGTCAAGGTTTACAAAAATTTCTACTCGTGTACACGGCTGTAAAATAGAGTGTACATGTTGTTTATGAATTTTGAGTGCAGTTGCACTGAATAACCACTAGAGGGCTCTGTCTATCCATTCATACACCGCGTTCCCATTAAATTCAAAGCCGTTCAAGTAGTTAACAGACGAACGTTGATTGATCAAAGCGCTAAGAGAGCACATATCATTCTCCTGAGCAAGTAAGTCTTGGTAGAGCTTTGACACCCTCGAGCTAACTGTCGCTCTGCAGAGAACTTCCTAGCCTGGCTCGAGATGTTTCATTAGCTTCAAAAAACACGTCTTCTTCAACAGTTGACGCGGGCTGCATGTCGAGGGCCCCCATTTCAGCTATTAAGTTGTTGCTAGCTTCACACGGCGCCTTGTCGTGTTTGTTGGCTGTGTAGTTTTTTTATGCTAGGCTGTGAAGCGCTAGCAGCGTTGTCAGCAGCAGTCTCTGCCTGCAGCTTGTTCGGGCGTCTCCATCGCAGGTGCTTCATCCTGCGCTGCTGAAATGAGCCAGCTTGGTCTGAAAAAGTGTGCACTGGACTGTAGCTCCATTTTTTGCAAAAAAAACCAAAAACCTGCCCCACATTGCTCCGCTTCTTACTGACCGCCGTCGCCTCCTCTGTCAAGTTAAAATCACGTGCCCCGTGTATCTATCACGTATGAGGATAACTGCACCCCTGAGGACATTTATCGTCAAGTTAATATTATCATCTTAAGCTTTCAGGCAGCATTTACACGCCTTAATACTTTATTGTTGGTGAGAAATGAACGAGGAGGAGGAGAAAAGAACCACGTGTCGTGTACACGGTTATTGATTTTTTCTAAACGGTTATGGTTTGCTATCCGTGCACGCGTGTACGTATTGACACCCCGAGTAGCTATTAGACGAAGCATGTTCGGTATTTGGTCGAGGTTACATGAAATATTGCCTGAGGAAAAAAGCTTGGTGCTTTAATGGGGTCTTTCCTTTTTTTTTTTTCTCCCCTAGCAGTCTCTCAACCCTCTTAATTACTAAAACGATCAGGACAAGTGGCCCGAAGTCGTCCGGCGCTTTGAAGACGACTATAAATGTTCAGTGTGGTGATTAACAGACGGCTGGGAAAAAAAAAAAAAAAAAAAAACGTCGTGAGAGGACGGTCGCAGGCGCTCTGCGCGGGAGACGAGCAGCGTCTGGTTGAGCCGTCGGGCTCTTCTGGATTATTCAAACGTGCTTTCCTTGGCCCGCCTCACCGCTGCCGTCGAGGGTCTGGATTTTCTGCTGTGATACGTGTTAAAAACATTTTCCCCTTAGTCAGGACATATCTATAAAATGAGACATCATGACAGCTCCTCAAATGTGGAGCCGAATGATACTGATCGCCCTCTGGTGGCCAGCTGCAGTACTGGTGATAAATCCGGCCTCCTGCATGTTAGTGGATGGGTCTTTGGCCACACTATCATATCTTTTTTTCCCCTGAAGATGATTTCTGATCCTACAGGTAGTTTTTTTTTTAATCACTCTGGTGCTTATTCAAGTCTTAGTTTTTCTTGTGAGTTTGGTTTTTACTAGTTATTTGATGCTATAAAAACGGGGGGGAGGGGCGGGGCTTCACGATTGACTGCAGCTTTTAGCCGCGGTGGCATTCAGGGACCTAAGAAAGTCGAGAGGAGGCGTAACGCTGACTTTCTATTATTGTTATTTTCTGTTTCAAAACATAAAATGTTCAGGATAATTTTGCTTCATGTTTGTACAATGGGGGTCAAGCAGAGGCTATAAGATAAAGGCTAATATAAAAAGTACCTGTAAGTGTTATCTTATAAAACGGGTGATCTGGATAGCCCACATCATTCAGAAACAAAAAAAAAAGAAACACACAATGTAACCAACAGCTATGCATGGCATTGACCAAGAGCTTAAAAATATAGGAAGTGAAGTCATGAGCTTGCAGGGTTAAGTCAGATTTAAAAAAAAAAAGATGAAGTGATTACGTGTGAAACTGTGCATCATTCGGGCTAAAACGCTTCGCTGGAACTCAAACACACTAATTTACGTGGAAATCGCAGCGTTCATCGCGGTGGGCTGCAGCCTTCGAGGCTTCGGATAGAGGAAACAGGCTCGGGATAGCGCTGATTCTGCGGCATCCGAATCGGGCCGAGCTCTTACCGGCAGCGAGCGTGAATCAAGCGGCGTCACTGACGTCCCCATAGAGCCACTTCCTGTTGCAAGATGAGAGGCGGCCCTGCGTAGCAGCCCGGGAGTCAATGCCGCCGCCATGACGGTTCTTATTCTCTAACATTAAAACTATAAACAGAAATGCTGGTTTAACATGGTGTGGGAAATATTCAAAACCCCCTCAGAACCTTTGAGTACTAGATCCTTCAAAACATCGTTCCTCCGGTCCCTCCATCCATGAGGCATTTTAACCTTTGCTGCAATTAATTCATATAACGGAACATCTGCAGAACATCCACTGTATGTATTCAGGAGGAAAATCAGAGGATGATGGCTGAGATTTGTTGGTCCTGAACCAGAAACCATCGGAAGATCCAGCTGAGCAGGGGCAGAACGCTGCTCTGGAAAGCGAGCGGGGGTCCTTTTTTAGAACTAAGGTTTTAATATTCACATTAAGAACCCCAACTTCCAGAAGTGCAGCTATGAGTTGTTTTTTTTAAAGTTTATGTGGTATTTTTTAGCGCGATAGCCACCCAGGCAGACATCCTCCGGCCGCCCCGCCGTGCTAGCGACGGCATCGAGCTCGGACAGCTCGGGTGTTAATCTGGAAGGGTTAGGGTTCGGGTTAGGGTTAGGGAAAGGTTCGGCGCTGCGGACATCACGCCGGTCTCCAGGCTCCCGATCAAGGACCCGAGCGCAGTCCCGAAAAGCAAAAAGCTCAGGATGCCGGCACAAAAAAAAAAAAACCTGAACACGGATTTCCGACAAGGTGGATGACGTTACTTCACCCAGAACTCTCGCGAGGGTTCACGAGGTCGTGCGTAGCTGGATGCAAATAGAGAGACGGCGTAATCTCTTTGGATCGGTAACCACTCCATCTTATCTGTTTATCTGCATGGGAACAAAAGCATCCGTGGTGTTTATGACCGGGACGCATATTTTGAGTGTGTCCCTTGTGCTTCATAACAGACACACACACACACACACACACACACAGGCATGTTTCCGCGGCCCGTGCCTTGGGGCTGCGATGTAAACCAGATTAGGTCTCTATGGGAACATGAATCACGCTGGCGGTGTGTTTTCGTGTCCAAAGCTACACGGAGGGAAAACACACGGAACAGAGCGCCATTGTTTAGAGAGAGAGGGAACTGGGATTGTAGGAAATAAGGTTTTTTTTTAAGTTTGTTTGCTATAAGTGTTATTTAATCTTTAATCTAACGAAATTAAGTCTATGATTATGCTAGCAGGTTGGTTGGGCTAACTCCGTGCTTGCGAGGCTAGCATGCTGACGCTTAGCAAGATGCGAAGAGGAGCGTTTCCCGCCCTCGGATTTCGACCCGGTGATGCTGCCATGGACGTGAGGCCCCTACACACATGTGACCTCCGGGTGGCGCCAGTCGGAAAAAAGTCCAGTCGTCGCCTGGCATTTGTCGCCCGACGTTCTGCTGAGCCTGAGGCACGGCTGGAGATGTGGTCATCGAGGCTCATCTGCATCTCAGATCGCCATTTGTTGAGGTTTTTTTTTAGTCTGGACCAAAGTTGCAGATCAACCGGCCAATCAGCCGTCCGTAGATCTGCAACTGGTGGCTAAAAACGAGTTCTAGGGTGAAAAAAGTTTTTTAACCCTTGAACGCCAACGTTAAAATTAGCAACACCATCACTAACGTTGGGTGTATTTTACCCGATATATAATATTCTGGATAAGACATAGTTTTTCATCAATTTATGTAAAAGTACAACACTGTATGCCAAATTGCAGTACTCTTCTTTAATTTCCCAATATGTAATATCACATAAAATTAAAAAAAAAAGGTACCATGGCGGACCCTATAAAAAGGCAGCAAAATTATTGAAAAATCAGGTCATCCTTAACGAGAAGTTTCCAAACATAAAAAAAATAATGGAGCTGGGAGATCGTTCTTGAAAATCACGTGACGAGAATCGTGTGGGTGAAAATCACCTGATGTTAGTGTTCTGCGG
>CAAKHG010045755.1:4625-19037 GCA_901007715.1 Dactylopterus volitans
GGCGTTCTTCAACCCCCCCCCCCCCCCCCCCCAGCCGATTCAACAAATAAACACACTTTTTTTTTCTTTCTTCTTCTTCTTTTTTTTTTTTTGTGGTACTGCGTTGCGATGTGACCTTGCTTTATCATTGTGTCCCCCGCAGGATGATGGTGTTCGGAGTGCTGACGCTGGTCCTGAGCTGGGCCTCTCTGGGAGCCGACCTGGCCACCGCCGTGGTGAGCCGCCTCACCTCCATTAACCCGTCGGCTCGCCCCGATAATAATAATAACAGCAATATTGGCGCTCTTATCATGGCTGACAGTCTGGGGGAAATTGCTTCAGCCACACACACACACACACACAGACACGCGCGCCCGCGCACACACACGCTGCACTTGAAAAATGTCTTTCAAAGTGTGATGGTTTAGGGAGACGGTTAAATTATGCATGGCGCGTGTGCTGAATTTCCATATATGTTCATGTTTCATCAACATTCCGCAAGCGCGTCTGGGCAGGAGGAGGAGTGGGAACTCTCCGGGGCGATCGCGTTTTGTTTTACACTTTTTTTGTTGTTTTTTTTTTTCCCCCACATGGCGTTCAGTCTGAGGTGCAACGTGACGGAACAGCACGTCAGATACGTGCGGCGCCGTTGCAACGGCGACCGCGAGATTGCGTCTCTGCAGTCGGCGCGCGCCGCCGTTCTGATATGTGTTTGTCAACTTTTTTGACATTTTTCAGTCAGACAGCCGCTAAAAATAGACCCGACGAAGGAGCTGAATCCCAAATCAGCAGCGTAATTCACAATTGAGGGAAATGGCAACGGGAATTCAATTGCGGGAAGGTGAATTACTGCAGTGCTAAAAAAGAAAAAAGAAAAAAAAAAAAAAGCACTATTGATACTGGAGCTACCCAGAGGGCGAGAATGTGAAAATAAATACATATATATTTAAATGCATATGAGATGGATGAGTTCTGGTCTTTGACTCACCTGCCTCGGGCTTCGAGTGCTGTTTCTCACTGGTTTGTTGTGGGATGTGGAGGATTGTCAAGCGCGTGTGAATTAATGTCGGAGCTAATGAGCTCCAGAAAGCAGCAGGAGGAGATTCGAGTTCATCTCCTTGGTTTTTTTTTTTTTTTTTTTATCTCCCCCCCTCCTTTAATCTTCTGGTTTAATGCCTCCTTTACAGCATGGAAGGCTGGGGAAGAAAAAAAAGTCAATATGACTGTAACGGTCAGAGTTCCTCAGAGGGGCATGGAGGCGGCCATATTTGAAATTGTAATTTACGCGTAAAAATAGAACCTTTGCCTCAAATTACTGATCACTGGGCCACCAAGATATGAGGATTCATTTCAATTTGGCTAAAACCCCCACCCTTTTTTTTTTTTTTTTTCCAGTTGCTGGAGCTCAGCTTAAGCCGCAACATCAATTGTGTGCTGGTTTTAGGATCTAAACCGCAGCCGTCGGTCACCTGTTAAAAAAAAAAAAAGAAGGCTAAACTGAAAAAGATGGGAAAACAAATGCGCTTAATTCAAAAATTATCTTTTTTAAAAAAAACAAAAAACAAACAACATACATTTTAGGCCTCTGACGGGACGCCCAAAGTGGATGTTCCAGTAATTGCCGGTTTACTCTTCCACCGTGCCTGTTATGAAACCGCCGCGCTCGAGTCCCGCCGTTACGCAACCCGTCTGTGGCGCGGCAGTTTAGCCGAGCGTGACCTTGACCCGGCCGGACCGTCTGCCCGACGCTCGCCCGGAGCCTCCCTCTGTTTGAGAGCAAAGACCAAGGCCCGATCGCCGCTCACGCGGGAACGCGGGAACGCGCTGGGGTTTTTTCCCCCCTCTTTTCACATGATAGCCGGTGACGCAAGAGATTAAACAGACGTTGCGTGTGTGTGTGTGTGTGGGTGGTCCGCATAGGTGTGGATAAGCCAGTAAACACGGCGCTCCCCGGGTTGGTGGTGGTGGTGGGGGGTGGGCACGGTGGATCTCAGGCTCCAGACGCGACGCTAGCGAGCGCGTGTCTGTGCTCTGCTGCATTCGAGTTGGCGGGAGTTTGCTGTTTATGTGCAGCGCGGCGCGCAGGGAGGGGCAGCATTCCTAAAAAGGAGGAACAACCCCCCTCACCCTCCAAAAAAAAAACCCAACTCGCTGCCTCTGTCCTTTGGCGATGAAGGTCGATGTTATTTGTTCGCCCCTCTGCGCCTGGGAGCAAACATGCTGGCTCGCAATCCTTTTTTTGTCCTGCAGCGTCCTACATTAGAAAGGCCTCCCTGAAGGCGTCACCATCCTGGCTTTTGGTTTGTTTTTTTTCTTGCTCTTTAGGTGGAACAATGTCCTTTCCTGGCTGCTTTTAGCAACTAATTCTGTCCGCTCATTTAGAAGTCAACCGGCCCGCCCGTTAAATGCCGCGCGGCCGCCAGGTTCCAGCGACAAGCGAGTCAAAGTTGGACGTGGCATTTGTTGTTTGTTTGTTTTTTTTGGACCGCGTGAGCACATTGTGTTTGCTGGACGATCTGGCGGCTCAGGAAAAGCACCACGCTGGACCGGATCTGCTCCCGCTCGGCTCCTCGGAGACGCGCGGATTTGCTGGGGGACGGGAGAAGCCTGAGGGGTGGAGTTGCGGTGGCAGGTGTTCGCCAGCCCTGCGCTGGGCCGAAAAACGAGACCACGTGCACAGCTCCCGGCGACCCTGCGCATCAGCCGGCGGCGTCCGCGCGTGTGAGCCTTCCCCCCGACGGCGGCGACCGCATGGCTTCCCGAAGGGCCCAGAAAAAGCACCGCCGCCACCAGTCTCTCATCGAGCTCCGGCGAGGGTTCCGAGGGTTCCGGCTCATGCAAATATGTTTCGCCACCGCCACTTGACATGAGAGCAAGCCGGCGCGCAAACCGCGCATTTCTACGCCGAGAAAGTAGCTGCAGTGTTGACTCTCCAGGCATCCTCGAATAGTGCGTGGAGGCTGTAAATGAGCGCTTAATAAATACACCAGGTTTGCGGGGGCTCCTAATTACCGACAGCGGGTGGTCGCTGGAGCTCCGCCGTCTCCGAGAATCACCGCTCGCCCCTCCAGGAATTCCAGCGGACTCGGCTCGCGGAACGCGGCGTTTCCTCGGCGTCGCTCGTTTGTTTGCAAACGCGCCGACTCGGATTCGCTGAGGAACTCTTCGCTTCATCTGGCGTGCGCGAAGGCTCATTACCGTAGAATATATGCTCGCGCTGGGGCCCCCGGTGGGGGGAGAGGGGAAGGGGGGGGGCGTTAGACAGCCAGAGCTGTTCACGTGTTTTTCAGAAATTTTTTTTTTTTTTTTTATGATTTCTGCTCACTTCTCTCTCATGTCACCTGTTTTTTCTTTATTTTTCTCTCTCTCTCTCTCAGGGCACCAGTGATTTCTGTATCGCCCCCGACAAGTACGTCATGAGCCAGGCGAAGAGTGTCATCGGCGCCGGTGAGTTCCGCTTTCAATTCGAGTTACGATAACAAGCTCGAGCCGTGACCGTGGCTGGAATTGTGTGTTTTCTGTACAACCTGATTCTCTCTTTGCTGTTTTTTTTTTTTTTTTCCACCCCCTGCAGATATTGTCCATTACTACATTTACTGCAACCAGACTCTCACGAACCCCTTCCAGCAGGTATGAAACATTTAAAGCGGGAAAAACCAATAAAATTCGAAGATAGGACCAGGGTTTTTTAAATATTTGTGATATTTTTCATTTACCAAAATCGATTCATCAGGGGCTAACACACGAACACGCCATTTTATTAGGCACACCTCGCTAGTGCCAGCATGGGCCATTTTTAGCCATTTTTGTGTCTTTTTTCCATAGAGTCAATAAGGTACTGCAAAGTTTTGGTTTATTTTTTGTATTTTGGTTCAAACTGACCCGACAGCATCTCACAGCTGCCGCAGGTCGGTGGGCAGCACCTCCAAACCCCAAGGGTGCTCTATCGACTTCGTGATCATGGCGGCCGTGGAGGCCAATTTGCATCGCTAATGTTTCAGAAACCGCTCCGAGGTCGTCGGAGCTCTGCGGCTTTGTGCAGAGGACGTGGTCAGCGGCACACCTCTGGCCCCCCCCCAAAGTGTGCCAGTGTAACGGAGGGCGGCGGGTACGGAGCTGTGCGCGCAAGCGAACCTCGATCCACGATGTCTCAGGAGACCTGCTGGCGGTCATGGGTGTGCAGGTCCAGTGCGGGACTGCGCTTGCCAGTGCTACACGATGCGGGTTATATCCTCGCAAATGGTGCCACAACCGAAAACCCGCTTGGATTACTGACCCAAGCCAAGTTCTGATGCCTCCATCTGAACGTTGCACCAGAATTGAGGACCGATCGGACCAGTTTCCCTGCTGCCTCAACGTGACCGTGTCATTATTATCTGCCACATGACCGGTAGATTAGATCCGATGTTTGCTTCCAGGAGCGGTTGATCGAGTGCGCCCGACGAAGTGGCCGGTGGTGAGACAGGAGCTCCCATACGTTTAACATTTCTTAAGTCCTTTGTGCGTCTGCCGCATCAAAGGTCACGTGAAGCCAGCAAATGTTGGCATTTGAATGCAAAGCAGGTTCAAAGCAAATATTCAAACACAGTCATTTAGCTGCGGACCGGTCGCTTTCGTGAAAGCCGGACGCTGGAAAACCCCCGAACCGAAACATCTACCTAACTTTTGAGCTTAAATGCACTAAACCGCTGCTCAAAGGGATGTCAGATCTCGTCTTTGTCAAAGCCGGCCTCCCTGAGCGCCGCTGTCTGTCCGATTTACGCCCGGCATTCAGCGCGCAACTCTTGAAGAACGCGTGTCAAAAGCTTGCGGGGCTCCCGGCGCTCCTCTCCCGATCCCATCGCCCTCGCCTTCGTGCTCCTCCGCGCCTGGATTTCTCCGCTCTTTTTGTCGTAATTGTCTCCGGCAACCGAGGTAAAATAGGAAAGTGATTCAGCGCTGCCAAGACAGAGCTGCAGATTAGATGAAGCAATTTGGTCGAGTCTTCCTCTGAGGTGCCTTGAGTTTACTCCTCGGAATAGCCGAGTAGGGACCGCGGGTCACATCGCCTCAGCTTCTCCGCCGGCTTCCAGTCAGCGCCGGAGTCAATTTGTGTGAGCCGGCCGTCCAGCGGAGCTCGCTTCTTATTATTTGGCTCTCGTAGACGTCGCCGCGGGGATAACGGGCGCGCGGCGGCGGCGGCGAAGGGCAGACAACCCCGTCACCCCGCCTGGTAAACAGCGCTCTCTCCCGCTGCCGCGCAGATACACCCGACAGGTGCAGAGTTCACGAGCAGACTGGCAGACGCTGGAACTCGCCGTGATTGGCAAACATGCGAGCTCGCCCTCGCTTGTTTGCCCCGGCCGGAAAAACAACAACGGCGGCGGTGGCTCGCGGCTCCACCCTCCGTGCCCTTGCATGCCACCGCTCTGGGCATCAATCCTACGTCGACTCTTACCACTGCTCCTTTTTGGGGTTTTGTGTTTTTTTTTTTCTACCCTTATCGTCATTTCCTCTGCTTTCCCCGTCCGATTTTCACTCGATTTGCCTCAGAACAAGCTCGCCCGAGCTAAGGCGGCAAACAACAGCAGCGAAAAATAGAAGGAGGCCATTAGGTGGTCGCGTCGGGGAGCCGCGAGGTGACAGACCGTCACGCCGCCCGTGCAAGATTCGCTAAAACGTCGGATCAGAGGAAAGCAATTACTTTTTTCAGACGGCCGAGGTAATTGGCCGTATCATTTTTTCAATTTAACACTGCGCCAGGGGTGAGGCTTCGGAGGGCTGATGGGGCGGGAGGGGAGGCGGGGTGTGTGTGTGTGTGTGTGTGTGTGTGTGTGGGGGGGTTCCATTTGGTGACTCTGAATAAGCAGTTTTACCCCTGAAATGTGACAGATTGTTTCATCATTGTTAATTTAAAAAGTGGCATGAGGCAGAAGGTGCTGGGTCCCAGGCCGGGTGCGATTACCCAATTATATCGCGGCAAGACGGGCGAGCTTATTTTGCCCCCTGCTGGCGGGGACCTGAAATTACAAGGCGACAGTCAGGAGTCAAACGGCGGCAACGTGCTCACGTTTCATGTCTGATTCGTGTGCGAATGCGCAGGTAAGATAAGAAAAACTTCATCATCTGCAACAAAGTGGCACACTTTCCTCTGTGAAACTAAATATTCCATATTTACACCACCGTGACTGTTGAATTATTCAGCCTTGGCTGGCACCAGTTTTATTTTTTATTTTTTGTTCTGTGCACTCTTTGTTGCCCCGGCTCCTTAAGTGTCCTTTTTGTATTTGATTTCACGGCTCCTAATTTGCCCTCCGAGTCTTCTAAATCTGGCCCGCCCGCCCTTGTTTTCGTCTGCCGATTAGTCGGCTTCGTCCCAGTTTGGTGAACTCACAAATATGATTATGCAAAAATGATGTCCACCGCCGAGGCAGCCCTGATTTTTTCATCCATGTGTTTGCGGTTTGTAAGACAAACACCAGCCCTCCCGGGCATGCTAACGTTGTACCACCGCAGTCGCTTTTGTCGTTTGTCAACGTGAAACAGCTGGTTTCCCCCCCCACCACCGCGTGCAGGCTCCTCCATCGCCAATCTGATTTTGCTCCTCGCTCGCATTGCGGCCCTCTGCTTCATTTGCGCTCACGCTAGCTTTCCCGCCCACAGCCGCTGACCATTTTCCAGAGGTCCCTGACGACGATGCAGATCCAGATCCAGGGCCTGCTGCAGTTCGCCGTGCCGCTGTTCCCCACAGCTGAGGTACCGCCTCAAGGCAGACTCAAGCCCCGCTTCCACCAAGCAGCTCAGTTCGGCGCGTTAGAGCGGCAAACGCTCGACCCAGTTTGCGTTCCCACCGCAGACCGCACGGCGCATGGTAGGCGGGGTTTATACCGGATGGTCATCAAGTCGACCCGCCTCCTCGTCTTTCGGTCCACACCGCTCCGGCTGATGCGGTCTTTGACGAAAGTCTACGCTCGATCTGTGTGAGCCGACTGCAGCGTGCCGAGCTCCACCGTTTAGGTGTGTGGTCGCTGTGCTGGGTACCCCCAAAAGAGGGCCTACCAGAGTCGGATTGGCACGATTTATTTGGTACCATCCCCAACTTTTGTCAGTGGAAACACCAATAAATGTTCACCGGACCCGATTGCTTGGTGGAACCGGGGGCCGCACGAGGATGCTCTCACGTAAATAAGAACCAAAATAACACGGCAACTTTTCCCCCCCCCCCTCAGAGAGACCTGCTCGGCATCCAGCATTTGCTCAACTCCTCGGAGGCCAGCCTGCACCAGCTGACCGCCCTGCTGGACTGCAGGGGGCTCAACAAGGTTGGCTCGCCGCGTAATAATTGGCTTCACGTCAGCACCGCAGCGGAGTCCATGGCCACGCCGGACTCCTGCACGACAGCTAGACCGGGAGCGTGTTTTGTTTTTGTTTTTTTTTTTAAACTGCGCTCCCCCGTGCTTGTTAGCTTCCCCGCACTCGCGCCGACACGCGACGTTGTGGCTGCGGGGCGGCTAGCATGAGTAATGCCTCGAGTTGCCGTGAACGTGCGTGGCATGGATTAACTAAACGGCCTCCCGGAGATGAAGCACACCGGCGGTCTAACTGCCTTTCAACTGACCTCTTTAGGACTACCTGGACGCCATGGTGGGGGTGTGCTACGACGGCGTGGAGGGCGTGCTCTACCTCTGCCTCTTCTCCATCCTGGCGGCCTGTGCCTTCACCGTCATGCTGTGCGCCATTCCCAGGGCGTGGAGGCAAATCGCCTGCAGGTCAGCCCCTCCTCGGCTCGCCCGCCTGCCCTCGTTTCCTCGCTCCCTCGCCACCTCGCCCTCCTTCTCTGGGCAGAGTCACGCACTGTGAAAAGTTCCGAATGCTTGTGCCGCTGCAGAATTTTGCTGTGATTAATTTTTCTTCCTCGGGCTGAAGCTTGTAATAACATATATGTTTAAATCGAAATGTTTGCTCTCAGTCGTTATCTTCCATGATAACTGGGTGGCGGTTTTTAGCCCTCCAATCAGCCGAGGCGCCGCTGATCTCCTCACTCACAGGTTTGCTTATTGGGTACCACGGTCCTGTGGTGTAGCCTGTCGTGGCCCTCTAAGCCTCGGCTGTTTTGCTTTTGAGGTGATTGGTCAGTGATAAATTACTTCTTTTGTGGTGGTTAAATTGGTCTTTGGAAACCGCGCAGGTGGCTTCAGTCCCCTCCGAGGATCCGTCGGCAGACTTTTTAAAGGAAAACTTTCCTCCTAAAACTCCTCGTCCTCATCCGTCCCGAGCCTGACAATTCGGTGGGGCCCAGGTCCTCATAGCTCACCGCTTTTCTTCTTCCTCATCTTCTTCTGTTGCTTTTTTTTTTTTTTTTTGTCGTAGGTCAGCGCCGCAGGAAGTAAATTGAGCACAGCTGCCTCCTCCATCTTCTAATGATCTTCTTTGGCGGTCCCATCAATCGCCCGGATCGGTTTAAAACCCTTTAAAAATGTGACTCATTAACGCAAAAAAAAAATGCTTTGATTTTGACAGCGCAAATTTGAGGTTGTTTGCGCTGCCCTCGAGTGGCCAAAGACATTTACTGTAGGCTGGTAGGAAAGAACACAAAATAGTAGCGTGGCTGAAATTGGCCCGGAATACTTCCAGGAGGAGGAACGGGGCGCAAATTCATAAATGGTCCAGATTTGAAAAACAAATATTAAAAAAAAAAACAACGCAAAATAAACACGAGAACGGGAGAGCGCTCCGGGCCTCTAGGGGGCGCCGGGTGGTGCAGATCTTAAATGCGTCGCCTTTTGACCGTTGACCAAGCATGAGGAAATCCAGGAGCAAGGAGGTGGTGAGATGCAGGTGATGGATGGGAAGAGGGCGATGAAAAAGTGTGTTTGTTTTTTTTGTTTGTTTTTTCACATTTGGCCGCGGTGCAGCACTTAGCGGCCCCTAGAGGCCCCGAGCGCTTCTGTCAGGTTTTAATATGCAGCACTTGCTCGCTTTCGGGGGTTTGCGTGTTTCCGTATCTGCAGCTTGTTCGTTGTTGTTGTGTTTGCATGCTTTTTTTTTTTTTTTTTTGGCTTCTGGATCTGCACCGATCAGCGTCTCTCCACGCTTTGTTTCCAGGGAGCAGGACTACGACGACATCGATGAGGAGGACCCCTTCAACCCCCGCCGGGTGAGAATAGGCTCCCCGAACCCCAACCACGCCAACATGCACAGCTTCTGCAGCTACAGCAGCAGCATGGGCAGCCAGAGCAGCCTCCACCCGCCCGCCCCGGCCGTCTCGAACGCGCCCATGTCCGAGTACATGTGAGTGGGGTTGTGGGGGGGGTGGGGGGGGGGCAGCCTCGATGGGGCTCCAAGCGTTCATCCAGCACGTGCTGCTTTCTGCTTGTCCTCCCCCAGGAACCAGACGGCCCTGTTCGGGGGGAACCCTCGGTACGAGAACGTGCCTCTGATTGGACGAGGCTCTCCTCCGCCCTCGGTGCGTTGGGTCCCAGAGACCAAGTCCTTTCTGTGATGTCACTTCCCCCTCGCGGGGCTAACCAGCACGTCGTGTTTCCTTTTACCCAGCGACGCATAAACGTCACCCTCGCGGTGAAATACGAAGCCATACTTGCCGCCCTCACTTCAGCCCGCTTTTAGGTTCTTCCAGGCGCTTATCACCAGACATTCCGTGCCTTTTTTTTCCGCTTCTTTGCCCCGCCGCGGCTGAATTACAGCACCAAAGCAAGAAGAGGGGAAGTAATGCGGTTAATATTTGATCAGGAAGTCGACATCATTTAGCCCCTCTCAGGACAAATCCCCCCTCCGGGAAAGTGACAGGTTTTTAACCTATAAACTCGGTCGCCATCGACGCTCCTCACCGAACAAATTCACCCTGCGCTCGTCGGGGGACGGAAATAGAAGCATTTTTGATGAAATTTTCATTGGACCTTTTTTTTTTTTTAAAAACAAGCGGCATAAGTGTGTTGATGAAATGCGGCAGTAACACACATTCAGCGGGTGTCTAGGTTGGACCCGTGTTGCGGAAAAGGGAACGAAAACCAAAAACACATACTGATTTCTCCTAAATTGCAGGTTTGTTTTTTGTTTTTTTTAGATAAACGATAAACGCGTTTTCCGCCGTTCGCTCTCATCCTGCCGCGGCCCTGTAGCGACACAGACACACACGCTCCTGCAGCGCTGACGTCAGCGTGTAGCTGCGGGGAAACGTGATGCACTTTGCCTTATGACCTCCCCCCCTGATTAATGCCAGCAAGAATAATTCAACCCCCTCCCCCTCATGACTGTAACTGTGCGGCGCCCATTGCTGTCGTCTTCGGCTAACAGCTTCTTTTGTATATATTTTTTTTTTGTTTGTTTGTTCGTTTGTTTGTATCTTTCATTTCTGTATTTCTTCCCTTATCTTTTAATCAACTTTTGGAGATATACTCTCAGCAGTATAGAAACCGAGTAAGTCTTTTCAACTCTTCCTCCCCCCTCGGTATCCACATCCCTCGCTTCCCCTCTGTCGCATCTCTCTCCTCTCCTTCAACTGGCGTCACACCTGTTTTTTTTTGTTTTTTTTTAATTATTATTATTATTTTCTTTAAATATATCTTTCAGTTTCTGTTTTGTGCAGTTTTTGGTTTCTGTGCAGTTCCGCATGGCCTTTAATCCACACTACCTGTTCCTCATCCCAGAAAGCCTGTAGTGAGGGTCTGTGTGCCCCCTAGTGTTCACAGGCTGGTACTGCAGTTACACCCCTGGATTTCCTCACAGTTTTAGAGGCTCCCTGTGCATGAACCCACCCCTCTTTGTCCCCCCTCTCCCCTCCCCAACCATCCACTCCTATGACCTCCACCACCACAAAGGGCTCATGTGTAGCGCTACATAGCGTTTAACTGGGCACCGACAGAATTAACGCCATCGTGCTTGTTGTGCTGCCGACTGAGCGGCTGATTCTATTCGAGCGAGGCGCGAATTACAGGATGTTTCGTGAGACTCAGAACAGGCAGCGCCTGCAGGCGTGAACGGCGCAGGTCGCAACTTTGAGGGTATGCTAAATTAAAAAAAAAAAAAAAATCCAGCATGTGGCTTGTCAGAGTGTGATCGTAAAAATAGCATTTCCTGCAGAAAATTAAATGCCGGATTGATTTGCTGAAAACAAAAATGGCAGAAAAAAAGCTTGAATAAGTATAAATGTAATATGTAAAACCGCAGCAAAAAGCGCGTCCTCTCATTTCAGTGTCACTTCCCTTTATAGAAAAAGTTTAGCACTGCAAGTAGTTTGAAAATTATGAAAACATTTGAATGGAGACGAAAGTCCTTCAGAAGCTGAACATTTTGATAGCAGAACGGTTTCTGTAGCTTAAAGAATGTAAAAGTACAAAACGCGTGCAAAAAAAAAAAAAATACACCAAAGAAGAAGAAGCTGCATGACAAAGATTTGGAGTGTAAATGCTCTCAGCTTATAATAACCCCTCAAAATCTCCTAAAGTGTCTCCTAAATTGAGGGTAGATGGTTTTTGAGATTGACTGCACAGGCGTGGAGCTGGGAAGATTAACAAAAATGAAAGAAAGTTTTAAATGAAAAAAACTGGTGGACTCGCCTCGGCGACGTCTGACAAGACAGAGCGAGTTCCAGGCTGAGAATGATCAAAAAAACAAAAACAAAAAAAACCCCGTTGACGGGCCTGCTGTCGGGCCGCGTGTTTATGATTGCATGAGTGAGGCAATAACTGCCCGCAGCAAAAGTGATCAGAAATTCACCAAAAAAGAAGAAGCAGAATGAGAAATTTGGATAACGCAGCGTTAAAGCGCTCGGCCCTGAATGCGCACTTAATTACCTCCATAGAAAAATCAACGAAGTGTCTCTTTAATTGAAAGATTTTTTTAATGGATTTAGTGGACAGATGTGGAGCTCAGATGATTAAAATAAGAAAAGATCATTAACATAAACGCATAATAAAATTAAAAAAAAAAACCAAACCTGATGGACGTGCCTTGGCGACATCTGCTGGGTAAGAGGTTGAACTGCAGGCTGAGAATGAAAAAAAAAAAAAAGATTAGATAAAATTAGATTAGATTAGATCCCAACTTTATGGTCACCACGCGAGTGTCACGAGTGCGAGGCGGCGGAACGCAGTCAGAAGTGCAAAAGATGCACGATATCTGATATCCGAATTGCATGAACAGGAGTGCAGTGAGGATACCAGGATGAAACTGCAGCGCAACAACTATGGCTATGAATTTATATCCAGCGGGGCAGGAGGGCAGGAGGGCAGGAGGGCAGGAGGGCAGGAGCGGTGGGTAAGATAAAGGAGGCAAAGAGAGTTTGATGTTCCAGTAGTGAAGGTTCACCGAAGCCCCCCCACTCCCCACCGCCCCCCCATTAATGTCTGTTTTAGCTTGCAAATTAGGCTCAATCGTGCCTTTGGAAGACCTTCACTTACGTGTGTGTGTGTGTGTGTGTGTGTGTGTGTGTGTGTGTGTGTGTGTGTGTGTGTGTGTGTGCCTTTCCTCCACAGTACTCCCCCAGTATGAGGGCCACCTATCTGTCCATGACCGAGGAACAGAGTAGACACTTTGGGAACGACTTCCAAGCATAGACGTCTGTAACTGCCCCGAGGACGAGGGGAATAGCAACGATAGCATAAAAAAAATAAATAAATAATAATAATAAGAAAGATGTGGCCCAAAAATTTTAATGTGTTCTTCCTCGTTGGCTCCGCCCCCTAAAAAACGTAACATACAGGAAAGATGACGGAGCGCGTGACCCGTTTGTGAAGCGTTAAGGGAAGGAGAGTGCTTTTTGACGTTATGCGTTATGTGGTATGAAGAAAAAAAGAAAAGAAAAGATGGAGATGATTTGAGACGCTTCACGAGCGGCTCGCAGCCTCCGCGCGGAGCCCAGCAGCGAGTCCACGTCCTCAAAGCCCGTTTTTTTTTTTCCTCCTCGCCTGCGGCTTTCAAAAGACCTCGCTTTTCAAAGACGCCTTCTGACTCCAGCCCCCACTCCCCCCATCTTCGGAAGCTTTGACGCCGACGCGCTCGCCGCCCCTGACAGCTGACATTCACGTCTCCGAAGAGGGCCGGGCGCCAACGCGGCGGCGGATGGCGGCGGGCGATGATGTAAACAGGCCGCAGTTTTTTTTCTACGTGTCACGCTCCCCGCTTGATGTTTGCCGAAGCACAAACACACAGCACCGCGGAGGGATGGGGGATGGGTGGGGGGGGGGGGGGGTATGATTTACTTACACTGGCACGCAGACGACAACACCTGCAGGGGAGGGTGACGCGTCCGAGGCGCCGACATCACGGCGCCGTGGCGTCGCGGCGTCGTGGCGGCGAGGCCGCGGCGGCGCCTGTACATAAAACTGTACAATAACGTGTCTCTCGCTCCCGACGTGGGCTCTCTGTTGATCTTCATTTCAAACCATGTGCCATTTTTTATTTTATTATATTTTTTTTTAATACATTTTTTCTAGTTTTCTGTGGCTCTGTTGCATAGGATCACAGCGGTAATTTTTTTTTTTTTTTTGTATCCTCTAAAGGGCCGTTATTAATCTTCTGTGCATATCTAATTCAACTAATGTAATAGTAAGTAATTTCTACCCTTCCTTTGGAAACTGTGCTGCTCTAACCATAAATTAATGAGGTATTCAGGTAACTCTTTTACTCAAGTCGATCCATCCAAGCGGTAATATGTTTGTAATGACTAATAATTGTTTCCTTTATGGGTTCGATACATGCAGTGTTTATGTTTTTTGTTTGTTTGTTTGTTTTTTTTATTCAGCGTTGGCTCGTTTCAGCATGTTACACTGTACAGGCACTGAGAGTGGTGCTTAATTCTGTGTGTGTGTGTGAGACTCCGAGCTTTGGGGGTCCGTTTGTGAGTTGAATAAACCGGTTTTGAGTACGACGGCGTGCGGGCGTGTGTTTCTGTCGTTGGGGGGGGTCATGGGAAGAAAATGTGGGGACCCGAACTTGCTTCTGCTCTCCAGCCATCAGCCATGAGACTGAAAATCACTGCATGTTTATTGTCGAATAAACGCATGCGAGCGCGGTGACCAAAATATTAGGGACCCCTCTCAGTGTAACCCAGCACGGTCCAACAGCATCACAGATTTCAGCCCCAATAACAATCATTCAAATATGTCAACACCTCTCTCACACACATTCAATCATAATCCGACATAAAAGTCGTCATAAAGGGAGAACTGATTGCAGGGCTGTTGCATTATATTCTATGGTGAACATGCGGTGGTCGTAATGTTATGGCTGATCGCTCATAAAGCTGACGTAAACAGCCTTTAATTTAAAACTTTTTTTCCATACTCTTGTTACCAAAACATGAAATCCAATTCTCAATCTTATTTAAATTAAAACAAGTTGTGATGTCACTTAAATTGGATTTTCAGACCAACTATTTAACTACATAAAGCCATTTATCCCACACATCATCTTCATCTCCTTTTTTACATATTA
>CAAKHG010045764.1:0-23505 GCA_901007715.1 Dactylopterus volitans
GGGGGGGGGGGAATGCCCCCCCCCCCCCCCTGCGCCCCCACCTCCACCCCCTCCTCCTCCGAGCGTGGCGGTAAACTCGTGGAACACAAGCGCCGACCGTTTGCCGCTTACATCCCAATTACAGCACCGATGGCATCTTATTCGTCTTAAAAGTGAAGCGCGGACGCCATATTTTCAGGAAAATCAGATGCTTCCGGAGGCACGTGCGGGCGCCTCTTACGGCCGCGACTCTCGAATATTCCCGTCACAAACACTCCGAACCTCCGGGAGCAAACTCCTCTCCCTTCTGCGTCGTTGGGCTTAATTTATTGTCTTCACCCCACCAGACAGACACGCGGATGGTGCGCAGGAACGGCCAAACATGCCATTAATATTCAGCGGGTAAACGCAAGCCCTTGACCCCGGCCGACCTGGGGAACACAGCCCGCAGCAGCAATGAAGCATGCGGCCTGACTGCGGCTCTATGCGCGCTGCTGCGCCTTCGGGATCGCGATCATCCACCAGGACGCGCAGGGCAACGCGGAGCCGCAGCTGAGAAGAGAAGAGAAGAGAAGAGAAGAGAAGAGAAGAGAAGAGAAGAGAAGAGAGGAGAGGAGAAGAGAGGAGAAGAGAAGAGAAGAAAGGAGAAAAGGAGAGCTTTAAAATTGTGGTTTAAAAAAAAACCGTTTGTAAAACACAAGCTCAGCAACGGCATCTTGGCCTGTGTTACACGTGTTTGCGCATTCAAAATGAGAATATGTCTTGCTGCAGGAGGTGCGGGGTCAAAGTTCACCTTCACCTCCCTATTGGACCGAGAGACTGGGGTATATAAAGTCTGTTGCTTGTCAAGGACACGTGTTTTTATTGCTCACAAAATGACAGGAAAACAAATGAATTAAAAAAAAAGGAAGTGATGTGAGACGAGCCTGGATTTATTTGGATTGTTTATCAACGTTCAGATTATCTTCAGCTTTAAATCTATGAAATTTAACGTTTTTTTTTGCCAATCTAATTCTATTTTTTTAATGAAAGCTCTCTCCAACATTAAAGTTTATATTTTAAATGTTAGGCCGACCGTTGAAAGCATTAATACCTTCAATAAAACCGCGTTTTACACAGATGGAGTTTAGCACCCGGAGCTGAATCATCTATAAGGAAAATAAAAAACTGGATTAATATCGTGGTGATTTTACACCACTAGGCTATAAAATGATTGTGCATTTCTTTCATTTAAACGGACACGATGTAAATGTCACGTTGCAGAACTGCCTCGCAGCGAGCCTGCTGTATGATTAAATTCGACTCCAGAAAATTGAAAATAAAACCTAACAGACGAGGCCCGGGCAGGTGAGGGCTTTTCGACGCGTGTTTCCCGCGCACGTGATCTGCCGCTCGGGCTGCGGTGAGAGTCAGCGCGTTCGACGGCTGATGCGCTTTTACGGGATCATCACGTCGACGCTAACAGCGGAGCGCGTGAAAAAAAAACAAAAAAAACAGCTCTCAACCCATCAGTTATATGAGATAATGAAAACACTTCCATATGGTCTCATTTTATAAACAAGCACATTTTATAAAGGCTTATCCTAATTATTCCGCGGTACGCGCGTATGATTGTCCGAGGTGTTAATTGTACAGTGCGAAATATTGGGGGGGGGAACCCACTAAATTCTGTTTACATTTTCGCAGCCGCCGGTAACATCTCGTCTGTATATTTATTTCTTCTAGCGAAACGAGTTTCATTCATAAATATTTCTACTGAAAGTAATTTTTTTTAAATTTTTTTTTACAATCTGCGAATC
The DNA here is from genome assembly GCA_901007715.1 of Dactylopterus volitans. Taxonomy (NCBI): domain Eukaryota; kingdom Metazoa; phylum Chordata; class Actinopteri; order Syngnathiformes; family Dactylopteridae; genus Dactylopterus; species Dactylopterus volitans. Next base: position 1,779 of record CAAKHG010045764.1, read on the forward strand.
GCATCTTTCAGTGACGCGTCTCGCGCTCACGTGTGAACGCGCCGTTATTGCAGCGCGAGCACAGACGGCAGAGCCGCGGCAGTTTGGTAGGAGCGGGCAGCCGTGATGCGGTCCGAACAGGTCGCTGTGATTTACAGCCTGCAGCGCAGTGTGTGTGTGTGTGTGTGTGTGTGTGTGTGTGTGTGTGTGTGTGTGTGTGTGTGTGTGTGTGTGTGTGTGTGATAGAGAGAGAGGTAGAGTGAGAGAGAGAGAGTGCGATCGCGCGCGCGCGTGCGGCGATCATCTCCTCCAAAGAGGCGGTTCCATTATGAACGCAGATAAGTGCATTTTGAGAGAGGAGGTAATGATAGAGGACAAGTAAAATGAACAAGAATTAAGTGTGAGAGTGAATGGAGAAAGAGAGACAAGAGAGATTGCTGGAAAAAAACAGGGAAGCAACAGGTGAAACGTCAAATAGGAGGAAAGTTAAGAGGTAGTTATACGGGGTGGAAAGTTAAAAGAGTGAGGGAGCAGGAAAGCGGTGTGTGTGTGTATGTGTGCTCGCGTGTGCGCGTGCATATGGAAGGGGGCGAACGGAGGCGTTGAGGGCCGACGTAAAAGAAACAATGGCGCAGAGGAAAGAGGAGAGAGGACTGCTGGAGTTCCAACTCTGGGAATGCTGTAGGTGTATGATACACCAGAAATGACCATATCAGACACTTTACATCTAATTACATTCGACTGAGACACACACACAAACACACACGTACACACACATCCCTCTGCAGACCCCGAACCAGGCTGCCCCACACATGCAGTCTACTGTAGCATCGGGTGAGTGTGTGTGCAGTCATTGTCGTGCTAAAGTGTGTATCTACTGCATATCTTGCGAGTGTACAGCTGAGTCTAATGGTTCAAAAGTCGGTATGACAATGTCAAATATTACAGCTGTAATAACTGTTCAGTTAGTTAGTAATACACAAATTCTTTATTCCCTTTATAGCATTAAACTGAATATTTTTGTCCATAAAAAAACATTTGAGAATGCTTTGTAGAACGGGAAGCAGAACTATTTGAACACACGAAAGGATCTTTCGTAGAGGTCTTGTACTGTGTATATACTCACAACTTCTATCCTGTATGACTGCGTTCTGTATAATCTTCCAACAATAATTCTGTCATTACTTTTTGCTTTGACTTAATTCTTGTACACGTCAACTGCATGTGTGTACATGTGCACGTGTGGGAGAGGGATCCTCCTCCGCAGCTCATCCTGGGGTTTCATTCCAGTCGAGTGTCTGAAGACCTGATGGATCACAAACGTGAACTGCAAATGTATAAATTTCATCTGCATGTATTTTTATTTCCTTGAAAAAAAAATAATTTAAAGGACAACATGAAATACACATACTGATCGAGCACCAGTTGGTTTTCTTCACCAAACACACATGCACACACAAACACCCTCAATAAAAACAGGCCATTACTAAAGACACAAACTCCCAATACTGCTCTCATGGGATCTTCGTCACAAAGGCTGCGAGTTACATCACTTGACCTGCTGAGTCACCTTAAATATCATGACTTATATCAGTAATTAGAAATTATAAGTGTCAGCTGATGCACCACATCTTCTTTCTTTTCATTCATCAGACTGCGTATTGATAGATGTGTCTTGTTCTGTTCAGAGTGAGGTAGCAGAATATTCGATGCCTCTCCGAGAGAAAACTTGCAGGGTTTGTTGCATTATATTGCAAAGGTGTTCGACCGTTACAAAAAATGTTCCGCCTTTTCAGTCGTCTCTGCGAGTCTATTATGAATCTCATCTAGATGTGCAATCATGCATGCATTCTGCCTGCCAGCGCAAACAGAGCGACTTCATCATGCAACATGTGACTTATCTGAGCCGTCATTCTGAATCAGAATTGTCACTGGAACCCTGCCAGTACTGAAGTATGACGAGCAACACATTTTTAAAGTTGCCATAATGATAGTGGCACAGAGGTTTGAATGAGCAGGGACGACAACAAGACTCAAGAGTGGAAAGAAGACAAAAAATGGCTTTCATAGAAACAATGAAGAATAATCTAGGATGAATATGAAAATAGGATGAACTTGAAACCTTTCCAAGGCTTAATCATTCCACCCCACAGGGAGATTTTATCTTCGCTCACATCTGCCCCAAAACGTGCTTTCTCAGCAAATTTGGTGAAAACCTGGCCTGGCAGTCTTTTCCTGCAAACAAGTGCACCATTTTTCTTGCAAAGGTAAAAATCTGTCTGAAAAAGGTACATTTCTGAAATCAAAATTAAGCATTTTATGATTGTTTGTTTTTCTCTGCAATTGTCTTCATTACCACAACGCTTCCAATCCATTTGTTATTAAATGAGTTACATACATTTACAGCGTAAATAGTCACTGGAATAGAATTTGATGTCAACAGCCGCCAAGCACCGAGGGTTAGATGTCCACATCCGAGCTGTGCTTCAGCAGAACCCCACTCGCTGTCTGACCTCGTTGAGCAGTGGTGCAGCCAGTTCTCGGGCCCTGCGGGTCCCCTCAGCCAGCACCTGCTCCAGGTGAGCCTGGTCTGAGCGCAGCCTCTTGATCTCCTCTCTGATGGGCGTCAACCTCTGGATCACAGCTTCTGCTACCAGCTTCTTATATTCTCCTGTGTCTAACCCTTTGGCCTGCAACACCGCCTCCTCTATGCTTATCATCGCCATGGCAGCATGGATGGTCACTAGGTTGGATACACCTGGCCGCCCCTCGGGGTCAAAGGTGACCTCGGAGGTGAAGTCAGTGACAGCGCGACGGATCTTCAGAGCAATCTCGTCAGGAGAGTCTGTAATGGTAATTGTCGCCATTTTTTGGGGGTCAGACTTGGACATTTTGGCCGAGGGGTCACGGAGGGATTTGACCTTTCGTGTAGTGCCTGTCAAAGAAAATCAGATTGTGAAATCATTATATGATCATATGATGACGAGGGTAAAAAAGCATTTACTCCGAAATAAGCTCTTGAGACTACAGTGCAAAACTACTGGTAACAGCAAAGTAAGGCCACACCGATCAGATCGAAAAACGTCAGATATAAAAGGGGTTCAAGGAGAAGGATCAAAGATCTATTCCGTATCATTATTAATATTCTTTGTAGTCGTCCCCATCCAGGTCTTTTAGCAAACAGAAACACACATACATAAAGAATCACAGATAATTTTACCTTTCTGATCATCTGAGCACACGAACATTTTGATCAACTCCGCTTTTTTCTCTCAGCTGCACAAGATGCAACTAAATCAAACGAAAGGCATTACATGACAGTGGTGTGTCAGTTCCTTGGAGGCCAATCTTTGCTTTATTTTTCATGAAAAATTGCTTCAGTCCTAGGTTATTGATGCTGCAAGGACATTTCCTTGGAAAATGGTAATTCTTTGATAGTTTCTTTCGTGAGCGTGTGAGAGAGAATTTTCCCAGTGTGGTGCAGATGTTTTGCTGTGTGAAGTGATGAGCAGATTGTGGGAGTCAGAATTTCCTTTCCTTTCTCATTTATCAACCCCATCCTTCCTGTATCTTGCAAGCTCCAACTGTTTTTTAAATTCCATACTTGCTACCCGCATGCCACATGCTGCTACTAACCACTGATATGCTCTTATTTCAACCAAATTAAAAGGTCCAGTCTACTGATTCGACTGTTGAGAAGGCGTTGAGGACATACGACGTAGATGCGATCCACCATTCCGAGCCAAAAGCCTCGCACCCTCTTGGCTGCTTACAAACACGCAAAACCCCATCCGTGAAGTCATCTCAAGGACAGTCCTCAAATCTATTATCACTCTATTATACTCAAACCAGAGGAGGGAAATATTTCTTTAATCAAAGCTGCGCTGCACACATGACTTGCTTTTATGATGCTGATAATCAAGACATGTTGACCATGTGTGTGTGGAACTGAGGACACATCGGGAGGCATTCAAAATAATAGAAATCTATTATTTTCCTGAATATCTCTTCAAAATAACGAGTCATTCACTCGTAATTTAATGTTGTTTTTTTTATTTACTAAACTTGCAGCTCATTTCCACTTTTGACCTTGCAAAAATTTTAAAATCCTACCTACAATCATGGTAGTTTTTTCTTCAGTGTAGCACAGAAATAGAAAAAAGTATTCCATTTCGATAAAAAGCGGTTGGAATTTTTTCTTACTTCCTGCTTCGTAGTTGTTCATGTGCGTGGCTACTTACTCAGCAAAGCGCAGGGTTCAGGGAACAGCTCTCCATAAAAGTTGTTGAAGATGCGCGCGAGATCCTGAGCCAGCTCTAAGTGCTGGACCTGGTCTTCTCCGACGGGGACGTGTTTGGACCTGAGAGAAGATTCCAGAACACAACTTGAGCTTCCTGTACACAACTAAATCTTGTGACAGGACAGTTCAGGCACAGCAAGATGTTAGCACAAACTGAGTCACTGCCGGAGCCACTTTTTAGCGTTGGTGTAGCAACTATGGATTAAGCAATCTGTTAATATTCTCCTTCATAACATCTGGAGAGCATCAGAAATTGTCTTCTAATTCCCCTCTTTTGGAAGTTGCCGAAACACAAGGTTATGAATACTAAAGCGTCAGCTGATGTGATCACAAACTTCAGCTGCTTTAGAAACTGTTGGTTCAGTGTTGTCTGCTTTCTAATGACTCAAGCCCACTCAAAGTTTATTTTCTTTTGTTGCTCACAGGACTGAAAAATTGATTCTGGACCAAGTCTCAGAATCAGTGACCCACAAAAACAGATTTTTGAATAATTGATAGGACAAAAAAAATCAAATAAGAATATTTGGACGCGAAAACAATGAACTCATCCTTAAGGATTTAAGTGATTGAAGTTCACCCCCCCCTCCCCATCCCCCCCACACACACACACACACACACCATGGTTTTCTCACTTGTAGAGGAGAATATCTGCAGCCTGGAGGACAGGATATGTGTACAGACCAACACTGCCTTCGTTCTTCTGTTTGCTCTTTATCTGGAGGAAAAGATGGAAGAAGGGAAAAAGAGATCCACTTTGTGATGGAAGAAGAGGACAGCGGGAAAGACTGACTCAAGTTAACTTTTTCTTCCACCCCCAGAAAGAGCCATTTTCACTTTTACGACTCATTGATTCTCAGACCAACGGGATACGGATGAGTTCATGAGACACTTTCCACCATGTTTCAGATCAACTCGACTCTTGAGTAAACAGAGGGTGTTTTCAATGTAGCAACAGAGACCGACAATCTGCCTCCCATGCCTACTCTTGACATGCTTTAAAATCCATGTGGCCCGGAAACGACCGTGACAAGAATTGTTACAAATGTGGCAGGTAAAACAGGGATTCAGAAAGATCGACAGAGAAATGGGATGCTGGATAAATGCTGGAAATTCAGAGCGATTAGAAAGAGGAAGACTTTCATCTGCAACTGTTAAATGTGGTGATAATGAAATCAGCATGAATCTGGATTACTGGGAGGTAGGAAGGGGTCCAAACTATGATGGGCATCAAAAGATCTCTTCTTTTTGACCAACTATGTTTTGCCTCGCTGAGAAACCCAAGCCTGCATTTGAAATGGCCACAGAAATAACCAGCCCTTAACTTTTTTTGAACATTTAGTTATGAACAACAAAAACGGCCAAAACAGTGTTTTTATGTCAATTTCATATTACATGCGTATTTTACATTCATTCAGTTCTGAAGAGATAAATCATGAAAATTTGGCAAAAAAGACACCAAATCACATTGACATCAACTGATCTTTTAACTGAAATGTATTTTTTTTTTTACTACTGCATGAATTAAATAGCAAATCAACAGTTTAAATGGTGATAGTTACAGGACTCACTGCTTAATACCATGCAGGGAACCCCCTGGTTGGTGGAATGATGCAATCTTGTTTTCTTTATAACAAAAGAGCCCTGCATACACATACACCAAAATGAAACTCCATGATCATGTCACTGATCATATTAAGCAATCGGCTGTGTGCGTACGTGAGCGCATGTGTGTGCATACGTGTGTGCATATGTGTGTGTGTGTGTGTGTGTATCTCCAGCTTATCATGCATATACTGTAACACAGACTTGCAGGAAATCCTATACACCAACCTTCCACTGTGGCAGGTGTCGGAGGCGGGGCATGCTGGTCAGACAGCTGAGGATCCAGGAGAGCTCCACATGCTCGGACACCTGCAGGGGACGGACGGAGTGGGAGAGGGGGCATACCCGGGGACAATGTCAACTCTTTTATCTATTCAGGGAACAAAAATACACCTGTTGTAATCCACTTACTATTACACATTCACACATACGACAGTTTTAACATCACATCGCTGCCATTTATTCCGTGTTAACTGTGTGAACTCATACGTTTTGGTGTAATCCTGTTCTAATGTAACACTATATTAAAAAATAGTCATGTAAAAGTACATACATATGCATCCCATGTGTGTTTCTGCATTCCTTTGGTCCAGTTAAAAAGAAATGCTTGTAACCACAATGAAGCACTCTCAAGATAAATAGGGGGAATAAATTAAACAAACACAAGAATGGAGGGGATGTCTGGATGTGACCGCCATGGTAAGGGCAACTCCTTACCGCCTCCAAGTGGCAGAGAAGAGTACTGCCCATCTACGCCTCTGTCAGTTCCTTACAAAGACAGGTGCACCAGGTCACACTTGTGCTATGCTAATTAAATCAAGCAAAGATAAAGGAATCTAACCATGTTTTTTTGTCAGTTCTTTTGGATTTTCTAGCTTCCTGTACATCTAAGAGAATACATGATAATAACAGACTACTTTCCTGTTCTGATCAAGTGAAAACAAAGCAAGAAATTTTACAACTGAAAAAGAACAGTTCTTTCATAGTCATATTTGCTTTGAAGACTTAAATGATGATATATTTCAAGTTGCTTTTGTTACATTGGGGGTTATTAGTGGAAGTCATTGAAAGCACATGTTTTAAAATGCAATTGCAAAAAAGTTCACAAAATTGTTTGTCCAGAACTCGGGGAGGTTATGTACGTACGTGTGCACACAACAATAAACAAGTCTCAAAGTGACAATTAATAAGTAATTAGTAGTTCAAAGGTTCACTTCACTTTTACTTCACTGCTCCCTGGTCTGCAAAGACAGGCCTGCCATGAGCTCTCTTCACTGAGTGCAGATCCTTTATCAGGAGCACAAGATTCTTGTGTTTGCTATAAACTAAACGTAACACATGGTATTTATCCTTGCTCAGAGGGTTTAGTTGGTCTGTCTGTATCTGTCCAGATGTGTAACTCGAAAACTGCAGCACATTTTTACTTGCAGCATATTTTGGTCCTTGAAGAGTAATCTGGAGTCTAGATTTTTTTTTTAAAGGATTTCTATTTATCACATTAAATGTTTTATTTGAAAATTACAATAAATATTGCCAACAAAACGTTTTACATGTACTTCAATATGAAATATGAAACGAAACACGATCTTGAATTTACTGATCAAGTGACAGCTTTTACTGAGTGTCATGATTAACTTACCCAGTATTTCAGTTTTTGAAGGTCTACACCTTTTGTACCATAAAAGTCAGTGTACGAGTATGGAACAATAGTACGATTAAAAAATTATTGGTGTTTAGTTCTGAGCAATTTATGCAGTGAGTGAGTCAGTGAGTGAAAAAGAGAGAGAGAGAGAGAGAGAAAGAGAGAGAGCTAGAGAGAAAAAGAATAAGAGGATTAAGGAAAACTCCTTATGCTGCAGCATGTTAAAATGAATAGACACTGACTAAACTACCATCCTCTCTGTGTTGTTGCTTGAAAAGAATTCTGAGGAGGGTGATGTCATGATGTCAACACAGGACAACAGGGACACAAACCAGGATTTCAGGTCACATGTAGCGGACGGTATGCGTTACTGTAGAAAAGCAAAGATGGGACAGATGTCGACAACAGCACAGAGAGAGATGGATATGGATTGAAGGGCAATAAAACTGATCTACAAGCTTGAGAAGAAAAAGGCCTTTATTCATGCTGTATAACAAAAATGCCATGTAAAGACAGATGCCATGGATCACACGGGTAGATACACAGTTATCGTACAGCAACAACTTCCTCACATTATCAGGATGAGATTTTAGAGAACAGATAGCGTTTGGCCTGTTGTAGTATGTAGACTTTTCTCTGCTGAGCTTTTATAAAATCCAGATGGTTTGTGCATGTGCTGATTCATTCACTTCATTTTTGATACCACTGACTCCACATCATCACCAGTTCTGCTATTTTTTTCAATGAAGTCAAGTATTTTCTTTGGGCAGATATTGTATTTTTACACGTGGAGAAAGTGTGTTTAGGATAGACGCCTCGCTGCCAAGTTATGTAGCACGGAGCTAAATGGAATAAAAATAGGGCTGTGTTTTTGTGTGTTTGTCTCCGCACAGAAGAGAAAAAGATCAACTGAACCTACTGATCTCGCACTCTTGGACACACACACTTCAAATTCTACACTTGTGAGGAGCAAAAGAAAACACACAAATTATGAAGGGAGAACAAAACGGCTGTTCTGGTTTCCCTTTTTTTGTCGTCAGAATTTTAAACCTGAAATCTGCTGAAATGCTGCAAAGTCATTTCTTGGTGCCTTCATGTGGGCCCAAGCAGGACTTATAGGTGGTTTATGGCAGTGTGTTTTCTTAGTCCCCGTAAATGAATGTATGTGTATGTAGGGGAGATAAGAATCAGGGGAGGCATTTCAGGGGAGGCCAGCATGTCAGTAAACATTACAGAGTCGACAGTAGTAAAATAAACAAAGATGGTTGACTGTATCGATGACAAATTTGGTAAGAGACCAGAAGCTGTCTAAAAAAGAACGCACATATTTAGACCAGCTGCTAACATACACATACACATGCACACACATACTTGCTAAAGTGGTAATTCTTGAACTGTTTGAAGTAATTGTACAGATATGTCCTCGGACATAAGATATACAGTAAATGTCAGAAAAAACTGCATCATATTTGACTCCATATAGTAGAGATTCAAAATGCATTTCCCAGACACAATTTCAGCATAGTGGTCAAACATCATTATTTTGCCATCCTGATTCCTGAAATACAGTTTTATCAACACAAGGTGGTTAAAAGACAAAAATAGGCTTGAAATGATTAAGTCATAAGACAAATGCCTGAAAAATAAACTCATTCTTTATCTCATAATTGAATTATTTTTATTCAAGCCCAAATACTTGTTGTAGTGTTTACTCTGTTTTATGTCACTATAAACTGAAAATCTTGTGGTCTGTCGGTTGGACAAAACAAGACGTTTGAAGACATTAGCTTGAGCTTACAGAAATTATAAGGCAAGTTCTCATGCATACTAACTACTTTTATGACTCTGATTGTGACAAAAATGATTACTGGATCTTGAGCGGCTACAAAATAATTGGTGCATGTAAATAAAATGTATAGACATTATAAATAGGTACTTGACATTGCCATACTAGCTCTTGAGCTGCTGGAAAAGCTGAAGTTAAACTTTGAATTCTAACACAGCGTACATTCATCCATCAATTCACTGCCCCTGTCAAGCTCACCTGAGACTGTTGGAAGAGTATCGCTCTCTCCGAGTCGATGCCACAAGCCAGCAGGCTCGCTGCCATGTCCAGGATGTTGCTCCTGAGCCTGACTGGGTCCTGAGGTTGGGTGATGGAGTGCAGGTCCACAATGCTGTAGAGCACTGATGGGTGCTGGTTCTGTAGGGACACCCAATTCTCCAGAGCACCCAAGTAATTGCCCAGATGGGGCACACCTGTTGGCTGGATCCCAGAGAATACACGACCACCTCCTGGAGGTTCCTAAAGAAGAGAGGAAATATACTAGTTTATCACTTCCTACGTTTAAGGTGTCTATTGAATGGTGGTATCCATTAAATGAATTCCGGCATCTTAAAATAATCAAATATAGAGAAGAGAAGAGAAGAGAAGAGAAGAGAAGAGAAGAGAAGAGAAGAAGAGAGGAAAAACTTTAAAGGGGTTTCTGGCCAGCAGCAGCAGTCATGCGTGTATTACTATGAAGTTCACTCCAAGGCTAGCAATTCTTTTCTTCCCAAATCATTTTCTGCACAAAGAATGCATGACCCTGCCGGCCAAAAACTACACTCGTCATCTGTCCAACCTACTTTAGTGGTTCTGCTTCTCACTTCGTCTTAAAGTCCAACATATCACAGACATTACAATTAGAGTTCGGATAGCAGCTCACCCATCACTCAGTTTTAAGGATGGAGGGAGATCCCCTGTTTTGTTTGTATTCTTGGACAAACATAGCGCCTGGCTGGGGCTGACGACCTAATTTCTTTTGGCATCAGCTCACACTGCTGAACCTTGGCTTTCAAACTGACCTACTGGAACAGTCTTAACCGCTGCTTGTGGCACCAAACACCACATTATACAATTAGAGGGCAAGCAGAGTAGCACCTGTTATGAGACATGAAATCAAACTAGCCCCAAAGCTAGTTGAGCTTTGATGATCAAAAAAAAAAACATAGCAGACAGAAACTTTGTGTTTTGCTGGGAAATGAGAGACACGTTTGGTACCACCAGCAATGGCTTAGCTAGATGCTCACAGGTGAGAGGGTGGCAAGAGATTATGTCCTCATTGGAGTAGAGAGACGGAACATTTGGTAAAACCCATTAGAGAGTCTTTAACTTTCAAGGTATAAAATTTGAGTGGATGCAAGTAACTTTTTTAAGCAAGAAAATAGCTCTGAAATTAAAAAGTACAAGGCACTGTATTGCGTTGCTGGATGACATTGCATCTTTGAAGGAGGGCAAGATAACGCACCAGATCCCCCAGCTGTACCAATGTAACGGTCTTATAATGAAATAAAGAACATCCATCCTTTGTGCCAAAAAAAATAACATGAAATAAACTGAAAACAAACACATTTTGATAACTTTTTTTCTGCATTGTACTGTGTATGGTGTTTTCAATTAACAAGCAAGCAGACAAAAACAGAAAAAAAGAATGTAATAAAATTTCTTCACACAGGTTAATAAAAATTTTGTTTTGGAAATGAACATTATATAAATCAACAACCAAATGAAAAGAAATTCTCAATAAAATTGAGCCTTAGTTATGTAAAACTGTACAGATTTATACTGTAATGACCTTGAAGTCACAGAAAACTGCCCACATCTATGTGAAGGTCATGTTCGTTTTAGCGCAACGGGAAGTGTGTTGATGGGTTGTACACAGTATCACTTGTGGACATTTCAACTGTGAAGCCTGGCTTTAAACTTTCTCCCCTCAAAACCTTCAGGATCTCTGTTATCACCTGAAATCTGACTGATGATTGTATGTTCCCCAGCTGCACTCCTTAGGGTTATCATAACTAATCATTAAAACCTGAACCTTTCAGAGGATATCCTCTTCAGCCACTACTGAGAAGCTGGCTATCTCGACAGCTTGCTGAGCTACATCACATTCAATCTGACTGAGGGACAGGCTCAGCATAGCCCTCGAGATCAGATAACAGCTGCTCTGGTACCAGCTCTGCCTAGACCTTCACTAACTCACAGCCCTGAGGGATTGAATAACAACTGCTCTGAGGCCAGCAGGGTCCGCAGAGCCCCTTTCTAGAGGCCTGAGGGAGCAGGTTGCTGCCCAGCGAGAGAGAGGCAGGAAGGAACTGGGTGCTTATGTCATTACCAATGGAGTAATTGCACTGGAGTGCCATTGATGCTGAGAACCTCTTAAGAGGTGTCAGGATTGATTTGGGTGCAGACGGGGCCTCGAGTCTGGCTCATGTATGTTCTCACCTTGAGCTGACATGCCAAACGTATGTTCCCCCAGTGCTCCAGCCCCCAAGGGAAGCCATTAGCCACGCAGACATGGTAATAGTGTCATTTGAGCCAATCGAGTGTCAAATGAGAGTCAACGCCACAGCTAACCAGCCACTGGCAATCGAGGGCTATCACACTACTTTGCCAGACACCTGCATGTAACTTTTGGTCAACGGACAGTGTCCTGAGAGGAGCAGCTCAAAAGGTGCTGGAAGAAAAAGTAAGTTGCACAGAGAGGTAAATCACCTATGCATGATGACAGAGCAGACAGCAAATATTGTAAAGCAATTGATGCTTGCAATGAATACTGCACTGCAAAACCAACAGTAATAAAATATTGTCATTTATGATATTGTTGCAATGGCCAACATTACATTGATTTCATATCAGATGTCTCATATGACATTCACAGGTGATGAAATGAAACCTCCCGTTTGTTAGGAGAATAAGATTAATAAAATCCTAAAAAAAAAGTAAAAAACCCAGTTCCAACACATGCACAATCTACTTTACCCCATTATCTATTAACCCATTTTGTTTCATCGCCCGTTTTCTGACGATGTTTAGCAGGCATGGGAAACACTAATTTTACACCGAGAGCAACAATGCTGTTATACTGCTCAGTTGCTAAGGTGACGAAAGCATTCTTCATTCTCGGCTGCCATGTGCTGAATGGATTATATACCATGTGTGTGTGACATTAACACCAACAGCTCGAAGGTTACATACACTTAAACGCCATGTTTTCACACTTGCAGTACCTTTCCGGGAAAATGTGTTCATTTGTCTACCAGTGTATGTGTGTGGCAATATCCATAGGGATCGTGGTCATGTGCAAACACAGACATATGTCCGCATATGTCGTATTCTTTGCCTACAACAACACTGGTAAAGCTGTGAAGGTGTCTGTCCATCAGAATGTGACAGCTAAGGATCAACACTGGTGGAAAAGTCTGAGACAGCCCATCAAAACAGCAGTATCATTACTAGAGTCTTTGCACATGCTGCACTATTAAACAACTGGAACTGATTCACTGCATTCAAAAGACAAAAACACTGTCCTCATGATTGACCACTGGCTTTTCCACAACTCCACATAAAATCCTTTTCCAGGGCTTCAAGGGAACATGTCCCTTTCTCTCCAGTGTCTTTTAGATATCTGTAACAACCACATGGTGGCATACGGATGACAAATGTTGGATTAACAAGACACAAAAAATGACATCCTTACAGAGGAATGTGTAAAGAAGACAAATAGGCCTGGAACCAGATACGTGGAACCCGGAGTAAGTTATAGACCGTAAGTGCAGAGGCAGAAATATGCATACACTTTTTTTTGTTATAAAGCAGATTATCTACATTGTTTCAATCCTGCAGTTAAACTGAGAAGACACAGCAACCTCTATACTGAAACCACCCACATTTCAAAGTGAATTACAAATTCTCTATGATTGAAACAATCAACTTGTGCTCGTACTGAATAGTTGACATAAAGGGCTGACATAAAGTTGTTGGTTCATAAAAAATCGAATTAAACAGCAGAGGTGCTCAAACTAAAAGACAAGACTAAAAGATCAATCCAATCCTCCAGCAGCCAGATTATTGATTACTAGAGCCACCTCAAACATGAACCATGAACATTTCAAAACTAAAGATTTGTTATGGAAGGACTTAATACTTAAATCGACTACCCCCAAAACCAATGGTGAGTGGACAATTATCAACATCATCTGAAAGGGAGCCAGTAACATTTATATTATGGAATGTTATTGAAAAAGAGTTGCTTCAAAATAAAAGTTGAAAAAAAAATTTTCAAATAAAAATGGGCAGGAAAACACCGACATTTCAATAATTTATCACATTAATAACAATGCTCAAAACTATCCTTAGATAGTTTTGAAAGGCAAAACTCAATTGCTGTCATGTAACTGCAAGAAAAATTAGTTGCAAAGGACAACAACCCAAATTCATAACGGTGCAAATTAGATTGAATCTTTAATCCCATTTTCCTATTTGCACTTCATCTTATAACACACCTAGCACGTGGCTATGCAAGGTGCACATACTCACAGCATGTTCTGCAGATAAATACTAGTATACGTGCAGAAATGGAATGTGAGTGTACTACTATTTCTCTGCATTTGACCCTAAATCTCACAGCATAATTCCACTGGAGAACTCAAAGTTTCAGTTTTGTTTTGTTACTCAGTAGTTGATACTTACAGAAATGGCTGCACTCAAATTATTGCTCAAGCATTCTGTATGAAGGGAGAGAACTAAAAATAAATATTGGCCAATTTCGTTATGCAGCAGTTGCAAGTGTAGGCCTACACCCTCGCTGTTATTAATTACAGCCATGGTTTTGATCGGCCTAGGACTTCAAACACTGCATTTCTCTTCTAAAATCTGTTCTGGGCTGCTTTTCAGGGCTCATACATCATATCAGAGCCTCGGAGTCCTGCAGTGGCCCACTGACATCTCTCTCACTGAGGGGCTGATGAGCGGGGTTGATGGTCATCGCCATTTTACCGCGCCAATTTCAACACATCTCTAACCAACCTCTGGGATCGTCGCTCCTTGCCCCGCTGTGAATTACCATCAGCTCTTTGTGGGCTGGGGAGGAGTTCCACATCTCCCCAAGACTGCACCCAGATAGACCTACAGATGCAGGATTTTCCACTTGCTGCCAACTAGCTCTCCTGCTGAGCATCTGACACACAGGATCCAGTGTTCCTCTTCTGTCTTGGACACCGCAGAAACCCCATTAACACTGGCATCATGCTGAAATGCACCTTGACACCCCCCACCCCCACTCCCTGGTGTCTTCCTTCATCTCTGTCTTTTGCGCACTTTGGGACCTGTTAATGCAGATTACCAACAGAGCTGCACTTTAGTGAGGTATCGAACAGGAAATGTGGTTTACTGTATTCCCCCACAGGCCCCACACTCACTCTAAAGCTTGTGTGTGTGTTATGCCAGTATGTGAACACACCACAGTTTGTGCAAATGACCACAGTGGAACATGCGCACACATCAGTGCATTAACACTCATACAGGCAAAAAAAAAAAACTAAGCAATGGAGCAGCAGAGTGAACTAAAAAGACAGGAGGAGAAAACGACAGAACTCGATAGAAATAAATAAATAAGAATAAAAGAGTGACTTTAGCCCAGTCGAGACTTGGGCAGTTTTTTTTTTCTGTTTTTCCTCCCGGAGAGGGTGCTGGAGGGGGAGCAAAGGGGAAAGCCCAAAAAGAGCGTTTGATTAAATCTGCGGTTGACGTGTGGGACAGGTGAGATTGATGAGGTTCCTCTGAGCTTCACACTGTGCAGAGAGCGGGGGTACAGGAACAGAACACTGCAGTGTGGCGGGCTAGGGCTCGGGGCCCACTCACGCCGTGGGGTCCCTGGCCTGATTAATGGGACTGGAGGCCCTTCAAAAACAGCACTCCCCGCAGACACGGCCCGACGGTGCTCCAAAAATAACCAGGCAGGGGAGGCAGCCCGGCCTCCGGCCCTAACAGGCTGCAGCTTCTGAAGGATCAAGACCCAAGAAAGTCTGGGGAGAGATCACTAAGCAGAGCAGTGCCTTCTCAAGACAGGAACTGAAATCTGGCTCATTAGAAACTCAATGTTTAAGAACTTTCCTATATTATGTGATGTGACAAACACTGACATGTGATATTGGGTCACCTACAGTATTATGGCCCTGCTGATGTGCACTTAGGTGCATGAATTACAACTTAAAGAAGTGTGATCTTAAAACAGCATGACACTGAAGCTCATAATAAAATATCTTATTCAAAATTATTCATAATCCAGTTCCCTGATGTCTCCCAGGACTGAACAATCCAGGAAGACCAGGCAGAGAAATATAATAACCCTCTTGCATCATTCTGTAAACCACCATAATCTGACTTTATGCTGCACACAGCATGACTCAGCAAACAGAAACAGTTACAGAACACAGTTAAATGAGTTGTTACCTCACAGAGAAGTTGGAGGACTTCTTCATCAAACAGCTCCCTGAGGCTGCTGCTTCTTGTAATGTTCCCAAAAAAATTCAGACAAAGGCTGTTGACTGTTGAATTTTTTGATCAACGATCACACTCATTGCTAAATTACAAAATAAACCATCCATTTCCAGTGAAAACACACAAAATAAAAGTCAGTGTGTGTGCCGCCAATAACATCCTTTTAATGTGAAGTTGACACAATAGGAAGAGTTCACTTTGTCTCAGCTAAATACTTAAGTATTGCATTTTCCCTGAGAAAAGACACCTACTTTGTAGCATAATAATTCCATCAGTGGGTCACAGGCTTGATCATTATTATGTTAACTCATTCAGCAGTTCTCTTAAAGTTTCTTTTTTGTCCCACCTCATTGCTAGTCTGTACTGTGCCAACAACAAAGTGGTCTCATTGCAATTTCTGTCTGAATTCAGTCGCATGCTTTAATATTTGCTGGACAGTCATAAATAGTTTTCAACACTTTTCCATTGGTAGCTACTGGCTACAAGTAAGTAAAACAGGTCGGACAAAATATGGTATCAATTCCATTGGTTTCATTACTTTTTTCCACCATTAGATTAACACATTCATGCCAGAGCCCATGCAGTGGGTCTTTTTACACAGCTTCAAACTGTTTCATTAAACCACTTCCTTCTTCTTCTTCTGCACTGACAATGGAGATAATCAATTTTATTTAAAACCAGGAAACTTACCAGTGACAGGAGAGCTAATAATAACTGCAAAACACATAAAAAAAATCACACACAAAAAAAAAAAAACGCACACACTTCATAAATTATGGTAACACTTAAGAAAACCCTTCACCAGCAGTCTCTTCTGGTCATTTCCTCCGGCACGGGCTGCTGCGTCTGTTGACTTGAGTATAGCTCTGAGGCATGATACCGGATACTTGTTAGGTTTTAATTAAAAATGTCAGATGCTCAGCAAGAGGCACTGGACAAACAGACAAAGATATAGGAAAACTAGCGTGATACCCCAGACACTGTTGTGGGTGCACAGCCACAGAAACAGTTCTGCAGTTCAACTTGGCTTCATACGAATGGTTAAAAACAGGGAATATGTTGACATATGGGATAGTTTTAAGAAATGGTTAATGTGCAGAGTGCATGTGTGAGGGCTCGGGCTGCAGAAAGACTACGACAGAGCAAATTACACGGAGGGGACTGCTGAGAATTAGCAGGCTTTTCTGACAGTTGAAAATAAATAGGGCAGTTAATGAACATCCTCAAAGGGGAGACCATGTTTCTCCGCTCTCGCCAGAATCTCCCATGTGGTGCAGGAGCTGCTCTAATGGTTTTAGCTGACACCCGAGTAAGCATATTTGGAGCCGAGGAGAACAGAGGCAAATTAGAAGTCACTTCCTTTTTCCTGCAGCTCAGGGCTGACATGACTGACATCAGCCAATAACAGGACCACAGGCGAGGGACAGTTGGACGAGAGTTTTCACTATATTTACAGCTTACATCAGGTTTAAGTGGGATTTCAAAGTTTTAACGGGTACACACAAAGTACAACAACTAACCACTATTTTGGTCAAATGAATCCAAGTAATTGCTAAGCAGCAGACAGATTAAGTTAACAATTGTGATGTTGATTTGTTTTTTAATTATTCTATCAAAACAAATGTTTTCTTGTTATTGTTTTATGTCCAATTGTGATGTTCTCTTTCTTTTTTTCTTTTTTTTACCTGATATCATTAACATAGGAAAAGAATAGGGAGTGTGGCTGCTTTATATACAGTGTGCACTGTCGAATGATTAGGGTCGACAGAATATTAAGATAATAAGATATGGCCTGCAAATTAAAATAATTGAAATAAAGGGTTAGGGCTGCCTCTGATAAAAACTAAACTTTATCATCTAAGTCAAAGGAGGTTTTGTTGCAAGACTGTTGTATTATACTACATGTTGTCTTGGTGTACCCAATAAAACTGGTATGCTAGTGTTTATTCCATTTATGTATACTGGTTTGGAATATATGTGCAAATAATGTTACTCGCAGCGGTCAGGTTAACCGAACATTTTCAACAGATTCTACGTTGATGATACATAATCCACATGCAACGCTGTTAATCTTGATACGAATGTCCTAATTAAAATAATGACACATTTTTGTCTATAGAGACTTTCATTTCAGATCTGAAAAACATTTCATGAGAGAAAGAAAACATCACAGCAACTTTTAAACAGACCAAGAAAGGATTAGTGTTGTAAGAATTTAAAATAGCAATTCACGATGTAAAATGTGATATTAATTTTCACAATAATGTTGATTTCAGATGACATAATTTAAGAGGAGTTTAGGCTTTGCTATGACTATCAGAACACCAACTGCTAGGTGGGTCTCACTGCCCAATATCAATGCAGCCATGTTTAACATTGGTCAAAAACCAAGTTAGAATAGTAAAGCTGTTATGGCAGCAATGGTTGTGCAGTTTTCCACATACTTTTGGACATATAGTGAAAACTCTAATCTGCAAACTCAAAAGTGACCTAATGCGAATAAATGCCAACACTTCACAGCTGAACTCTGCCCATGTCACAAATATTTGCCTCTCAACTACACACAACTATAATTACATGAACTACACGGCAAATTCCCACTGAGAGAATTTTTTTTAATGCATCCGTTTCAGAAACATCTTTAAAAATGCATTTGACAAACATCTTAGCATCATGACTAAACACACATTTTCCAGTGCATAAAAGTCACACTTGACGCACATCACACCTTGCGGCATTGTGAGTGTGACGCTGTTTGCCCTCAGCTGTCCACATTTGGAGAAAATTAAAACAAATGAAAACCAACACTTCATTTCTGATGTTATTACTGGTAATGAAGCACTGCTGTGATGCTTTTTGAGTCCCCCCATTTCCTCCCTTTCCTCCCCTCACGTCGCACACCTCTGCGACCTCTCCGGAGGCTTCGTCTTAACTAAATACAGACGGCACAGCGATGAACATGCATACTGTATTACAGCTCATACATCAAGCGGCAACAGGGCTTTGGGCAGATGGGTGAGGTTTTTAACTGGGCCATAATGCAAGAACAGCTCAATAATTAGCATCACCGTTGTACTGAAACACACTAGTTATTCTCGCGCGTGCCAGGGGACTTGTGTTTACCTTAACACCCCATTTGCTTTTCCAAGGCAGCCGTGCAATGATAGGAAACCCCTAAGCTGATTTATAATAAGCATATTTCTTCATCCAGCTTAAGTAAAAAGGTAGACTGAATAAGTGAGAGAGGAAAGTGCGCTGAATTAACTCAACATAGACCAGGAAAAAATAGTAAACAGCCAATGACAGCTGTGGATGTGTATATCACTCAGAGCGGAGAAGAACATGTTCAACGTAGACCTATAAGAGGTGTAATTTAAACTCGCACATGAAGCCAAAACAAATCAATTATTACAGAATATCCAGTGTTGGTTATTCTTACACTGTTAGATTTGGTGATGACAGGTTATGATTTAAATTCTATGGGGAACCTTCAACTTGCCCTGTCAACTTCAACTTCTTTTAGTTATTTCCTCAGTTTCCCAGAATGCCTTTCCCCCAGGGACTGGGCGTAAACATGTTTGCTTTCATCTGAACGCTAAAAAAAAAAGAAAAAGGCATCACTCTTTGATTCTGCCCAACTAAAAGTGACGCGAGCCTTCACTGTTGAGGTTTAGGGATTTTGAAATATTCTTTGCTCTCAAACTGAAAGCAACAGATCTTTTTTCGCAGTAGCCAATCTGACCTCTCACAGTAGGAAAAGCACAGGTGTTACTAATAACATTAGCAATGGCTACAGTTTATTCAAGTGTCCCAGTAAGCGATGCCATTGTGACAGTTACCTAGCATGCACACAGACCCTGAAATTGAAGCAGCTAAATGGAATTCAGCTATCATTAGGTTTATGATTTAAACCTGTGGTGAAAATAAGTTTTGGCCCCAGTGGCATTGTCATTTTCTGTCAACATTTTCTAAGGATAGATCAATAAATAAATACTGCATACATACATTACTAAAACGACTGCACTTTTGTTATTCAAGGTGCTGATCATGAAGCTGAGCAGATCAGTGGAGGAATGTTACTGCTGACCACCGAAAGAGGAGAAAATCTTATGTCTAGAAACCACACGAAAGAACTTTATAATGTTTGTTGCTATACAGTGCAAATCAGATCAATCCGAAAAGTGAAGGTCACACTCACTATCCAGATAATGTATAGTGAACTTCAACTGATGTTCAGATTTGTGCAGCATTAGAAATCTACCTGAAATTCATAGTTCAACCATCCCCTGTTGTTTAATATAACAAAATCTTTAATAGCAGAAGAATAAAAGTGATTTAGTCAGCGATGTTCTAACAATGTCCATCTCAACTTAATTGACTGCCAAATCAATTTCCTTGCCATCTCACCTGCCCGGGGGACTGCGGTTGAAAATTAGCTGGACGGCTAAACTGGGACATTTACAGAAATGTTTATTAATGTGCATTGTCCCTGTAAATTTAAGCTTAATAAAGTAAACTGGGAAAATAACTGCTACAGTATATTTGATGACAGAAATAGTCAGGCACTATTCTGCTGAGCATCAGTGTATCCAGCCCCAGAACTGCTTTGGTGCCAGTGTGTTGGTGGCATAGGTCATACAAATGATTTGCTGGTGAAAGCGAGCATCACACACTTGTTCTGATTCATTTCGTTAATTTTTTGTAAGATTTATAACTCAATGTCTAAACTTTTTTTATTATTATTATCAAGTTTGGTTTCTTGTTAAATGATTAAAGAGAAACAACATTTTTACAAAGACATGTCTACATTCATCAGAACACAGTGTCACAAGACTCGTGTTTATGTAGTAGCCTGCGTGCTGACAGTAAGCAGCTGTAGTGCGGACAGGGAAGCAGGGCGGGGAAGTGATCGCTACCCTCTTCATAAAAGTCATGTAGGCTACATAACGTTGCTATCAAGATCCTGCATGTTGTCTACAACAGGACACAGTCGACAACTGCTGCACACAGTCAGCTCTCTCCTGTGGATGATTGTAGCATTGTTCTTGGAGGTGTGCTGGCAAAGCATGGCGGACTGAAATAGCCCTGAGATACCTCAGAGGAACTAACTCGTAATTTGCTGAGGGGACAACCCACGTCTCCGCCAAAATAGTTCACCAAAACATTTTACAAATAACTTAGGACGACATCTACCCCGCGTGATTAACTTCCACAGTGCAGCGTGTGAGTAGACGTGACAGTCGGCCAGCGACGTTCCGGTTTGTGTCCACATGCAGTTCCGCGACCGTGAGACCGTTTTTATCGCTGTGTGTACCTTTTTTTCCGCTCTTGCTTCGGCGCAGAGTGACCTTGTAAGAGAATTGAGCATCCTAGTAGACCTGAAGAGGTGTCTCAACTTTGCTTGCATCGGAATCGCCATCTTTGAACCGTGACGTCATTGTACGGTGGCTTTGAAAGACCAAAATATGTTTTGCGTTTCGCGTGGATCACAGTGTATCAATGAATGCATACATTTACTCGAGTACTAGAGGCATTTCGGTTATTCATTCATGATTAATTAACTGCGAAAAAAAACAAAAGTGATAAATTTCATAATAGTGGGAATGTAGGATGCAGCATATGTTTTAGTTTGTCTTTCTAAATAGCAACTGGGTTTTTGCCACTTTCATTAAATATTAGTTAGAAAACATTTTATAATAATAATAATAATAATAATAATAATAATAATAATAATAATAATATCTATCATTACAAGAAACATGTAAACATATGGTAATTGAAGACATGATCATTTTGTCAATGTAGGCCTGATATTATGATAGAAACGGCACTGAGGTTCGCTGAATAACTGACTCAAAACTGTTTCACTGTTTGTTCCTTG
>CAAKHG010045774.1:1996-13761 GCA_901007715.1 Dactylopterus volitans
CGCGCACACACACACACGCGCACACACACACATATGTACAGGCCCACAGGGATCTTCCTTGCATGGATTGGGGCGGGGGGTGTGACGGGCTGATTGACAGGCACTTACGGCAGCCAATCAATGAGCCCGGATCAATATGTGACTGGACCAATCGACGGCCGCCGTAACCCGTTTGCGCGCCTTCAAAAGGCCCCCGCTCAAAGCCGCGTCGGGGGCGGGCAGGTGTCGCGTTTCACAGCAGGCGCCGTAGCGCCGCCGCGTCACCCGGCCCGCGAGCTGTCAAAAGCGCGGAGGACGACGTTGCAAGAGGAGGCCGGGAAAACGCGAGCCGGCCTCATCAAAACTCATGACGGCGCCGCGAGGAAAGGATTAGCGCGCTCAGACATCAGGTTCATTACGTCAAGCGATGGGGCGCGACGGTCGGAAATGAAGCCGAATTCTCGGGGTAAAAAATGCGATAAATCCCACGCGAGAACTGAAATTACACCTGATTTTAGAGCGAAAAAATTTGTTCGCCGTTTGACGTTTGTTTTGTCCAGCGGTTGTTAGCTTGTTGACGGCAAAGCTTTGGCGGCCTCAGCGTGTCCATGTCGTCTGCACCTGCAACTGTGAACTACGTGCGCCTTAAATGGCTGCTGGTGCAAGACTGCCGGGGCCAATCAGAAAGCAGGATTTCGGCCAGACCAAGGCTGCGTCCGAAATGCCACACTAAGCAGCACATACTAAAAAAAAAGTATACTTAAGTTTGGCATACTTTTGAGTAAATATCAGTAGAATGCATTTATTTGGACATACTACTCAGAGCGCACACGGCACTTCCTGCCATAGGGAGGGAACGTTGTTACCATGATTGTTACCATGGTGACCACTCCTATCAACGCAGCTGCGCACCGCTCCGCTCTTGACCGTCTACCTTAGCTACCAAACATCGCCACATTGCATTGTGGGGAGTTTCTGCTCAGCTAGTGTCCATCAATCCATGCTAATAAATTCCTCCGGGATGAGTATGGATAGTGCGTACTATCGTGTACACACTCATGTTTTGGACGCACTAAAAAAATCTCACATACTGTTTTTGCGTACTCGTTAGGGTGGAAGGATGGAATTTCGGACGCAGCCCAAACAGCTCACAGGCTCCTTCATGATTCGGTGCTGAGCTGCATGCTGGGAAATGTCACATCTCAATGCGCCGCACCATCAGTAATATCACCTGTTGGGCACGATACTTTAAAAAAAAACTTTTAATTATTTATAGTTACTAGTTACTTCTCCCAAATTGAGTTAGTAACTTAGTGAGAGCATAATAAAAGAAACTAGTAACCAGGGAAAGTCAATAATGCGTCAGTTTTTTACTGGAACTTTAAATTCGACAGTGTGTTTGATTATTTTTAATAAAACTGAATTTTAAATATGTTTATATTCTATAATTATAGAATGTAGAACTTAATAGAATGAACCGAAAACGCGCTATTTTAACGTTGCTGTGCGACGGTGTGAGACAAACCGAGGTGGAGAAACACTTTCTGTTCCTGTTAATCGCATTTCACGTCGCCTTGCCTTCGAGGAGCATCATACGTCTGGACGACATGTTGGGCGTCAGCATCAGCGCTTCCCCCGTTGCTGGTAACATCATCGTGCTTTACGGGCATGATTCTTGACGTGAGAGTTAAACCGGACCCGGTTTCCTTGAACCTGATTGGTCTGAGGGCATAAGGCGCCACAGCGGAGCCAGCAGGGCAAAACACAACAGCCGCGGCCGCGTGTTAAAGTGTTTCAGGCTGGACTGTTTCTTTAAGTTTGCTCGCCCATGCCTGAAATATACAAGGGCTTAAAAACTTTAATCTGCCTCCTCCTCCTTTCCCTGCTCTTCTTCCTCCCTCCATCCCGCCTTCGCCAACCGAAGTGGATTTAAGAGGTGAAATCGATGAGACATCGGCGCGCCGCCGCTCCGGCTCCTCCGTCTCAGTCTGTTTCATGGAGCGGCTCAGCCCCGCGCCAGAAAACGCTCCTGTGTTTCAATCACGGTGTAATTCCCCCGTAATTCTCGCGCGCTCGTCAACAGAGCGCAAACAACAAAAGAGGGGAGGAAAAAAAAGAAAAAAGCGTGACTTTAGGGGGGGAAAACAAGGCTGCAGAGATGAAAAAGCATCTTATCAGCTCGCCGTTGCTAGCGCCGTTGCTAGCGTCGTCAACCCCCCTTTCTGTGATCGCCCCCCCCCCCCGCGACGCACCGTCGTCTCGGAGGCAGAGCGGGGCGGTTAGCTGAAGGCGCGAGCGGCGGTAAAGCCGCTTAGCGTCACTGTCACTCCGCGCCGTTGTAGAGCACCGGGGTGCTTCAGAGCTCAGGTTCCACATCAGCAGATTACCCACAATGCTCCAAGGGGATTTCCCCTCGTCTCAGGCGGCTTTCCGCCGTGTTTGTTGAATGCAGCGTAAACACTTGCGGACGTGTGACAGGAGTCGCCGGGCGCTCGCCGGCCGGCACTTGACCGACGCGAGGCGCCGGACACGCGGTTTTTTCCCCCCCAAAGGTTTAGGAAAAAGTCGCCGTAGATATATTTTCCGTGAGGGCGACGCGGCGCGCCGGCGTGCAGCGCCGGAGGAGTGACAGGAGGAGCGCTCACGGAAAAAAAAGAAGGAATATTAGCTGCCGGATTTGAGGCTTACAGGAATCTCTGACATACAGATACTTCATGTACTACACGCCACCTGCTGTAGCAGAACCTTCAAACTAACGCGTGAAGACACGTTTTTTTCACCACGCGCAAATAAAGTCAAGTATATACTGTATTTTTTATACATATTGCAGGATCATATTGGTGTGTGCGCGCTCCATTATACATTCTTCAAAACAAAAGCACCACTTGTGTAAAGCACGTCGCGACTCAAAATCTGCGATATGATCATGCAAATACAAAATAGTACTTACATCTTTAATGATCTGCTTACCTACGATTCTGCTAACTTACTTATCCACTTACTTACCTACTTAGCTAGTGTACATAAACGTAGTTACTTACCTACTGTAATTACCCACTTTTCTACTTACTTACTTTTACTTACTTATTTACTTATCTACTTACTTTAAATTACTTACTTACCCACCTACAAATCTACTGACTTACATTATCTTAATTACTTATCTACTTGCTTACCTATTTACCCATTTACTTTAACTTACTCATTTATTTACTTATTTTCTTAGTTACTTACTTTAAGTTACTTACTTACTTTCTTACCGATGTACATTAACTTAGTCACCTCCCAAATTACTTACTTACTTATGTGGTTAGTTACTTATTCTCACTTACTTACCTACTGATCCAGTTACTTACTTGTACTTACTTACTAATTTACGTACTTTTGTTTACTTACTTGTTTACTTATATACTTACTTATCTTCTTACCTCTACTCTAACTTTGTTGCTTTTCTACTTACTTATTTATCTATTAACTTACTTACCTACTTATCTTACTTACTTAACTACTTACTCACCGGCTTACAATATCTCTCACTATTCTGGCCTTTAAAGACGGCAGCCGCAACCTCATTCTACAAGAGCTTGTGTAATGCCGGCAGTGAGATCGAGCTCTCGAATCGTGTCGTCGGAAACGGCCGCTACGCGTAGCTTACACCTCTACACACCTCTATCGATCAGAATATTAACAACCAAAGCAGCAGCAGGAAGCGAGGAAATTAACCGCTGCAACAAATGCTGTTTGACGTCTTTGAGATCAAATTACTTTTTCAATCCCGGGCTCTATTTTTTTTTTTTTTTCCCTCTCTCTCCCCTGCACATCAGTTCCGAGCAAATCAGAGCCTTGAGGCCTTATAACAGCGCCTCTGCTTTATGAGAGCGGCATTCATCAGTGGAGCAGGTAATCAAATAAACAAGCCTGATGAGGGAAAATAAAAAAGCGTCGTGGTGTCAGAGTTCAGAGGGTTTCTGCGCTCTGCCGCGCGGCGCCCGGGCTCGTGATCAGAGAGGGGACGAGGACCATCAGCGTGGGAGGCGGCCGGGCTAATGTGGTGATTAATGTTTAGCTGCATGTTGTGATTCGGGGAAACATGACTCAGCGGTGGACCGGGTGTGAAAGGACGCTGACACCGTGCTCACACACAAACACACACACACACACACACAAACGCATAAACACACACATTTTCACGCTTGCTGGACACAAACGCACACACACGCGGGTTATTGGATGGCTGCTTGATCTCGTTAATGACGAGCGTTCAAGGATCGCTGGTTCAAAATTCCAGCAGGATGATTAGTAACCAGCTCAGTGGGCGATTGCCCTCTCTTACCCCCACCACCACCACCACCCCCCCGCCTCCCGACAGCACAGGCTGTCTCAGGTTGCCGATGGTTACAAGGCGGCTGCCTCCATTTTGGAGCAGTGACAAGCAAACAGGCGTGTTATCACATCTGCCACGCCGGCGAAAACAAAGAAAAGGACAAATGCGCGCGGGGCGGCGGGGCGCTCTGAGATGTTTCAGGGGGACAGAGGAGGATAATTGTACAGCCTTTCAATGTCGCTGCATCACGCTCGCGCTTGCAAGAGGAATCCGTCTCTGCTGTTCGGTAAAAATAAGAAAAAAAAAAACAAACAAACCTATACAGTAAACATGCAGGTTTGTTGTGTGTATTTCACTGCTTTTTTTTTTTTTAATGAAAAAGCGTGAAAGGCACCTGCGCTTTCACTTGATTTCGAGTTCCTTTTTGCATCCAAGATGTAACTGCCCGGGCTGAATTACTCGCGGCGTACACGTCACGGCGAGACGAGGCGAGGCGAGGCGAGGCAATCCAATCAAACGGCGCGGCTCGACCTTTACAAAAATGCTTTGCGGCGCGTCTTCGTGACAAAGTGCCGGCCGGCGGAAATAAGTTCGAAATGACACCACACACCTGCTTTCTGGTCGGGTAAGTTTCAGTTGCAACCAGACACACATCTCAAAGTAAACAGCAGAACTTCCCCAACCCCCGTCTGTTATTCAGAGTGAATAATGTGATGTTAGTGCGGCTGGGCGCGTCTTTTATTTTTAAACTTTTCATGAGGACAACATTAGGCATCTGGAATTTTGCGCAGCTTGAAAGCACCCGCAGTTCACAGTTTTGTCGCTCAGTCACACAAACGCAGCGCGACGAGAGCGGGAAATGACCGGCTCTTGTGGCGAATGGTTGCAGAGTTGTTTTAATAGCCAGATTTGTCATCTACGGTGGCCAGCGAGGGGCGAGACACTCCGAGCCGCGGGTTCAGAACCACCTGAAAACCACGAAACACATGCAACGCGGAGTTCCGCTGACGACCTCCAAGCCTGCAGGGGGCGCTGAGTGGTGCAGACATACGACCCGACGCTGCTACGCTATCTTCTTCTATCATTTGAAAGACGCTGCATCCGAAATCCCATACTTCC
This sequence comes from Dactylopterus volitans, assembly GCA_901007715.1. Classification (NCBI taxonomy): domain Eukaryota; kingdom Metazoa; phylum Chordata; class Actinopteri; order Syngnathiformes; family Dactylopteridae; genus Dactylopterus; species Dactylopterus volitans. The sequence continues at coordinate 7,419 of CAAKHG010045774.1, forward strand.
ACCCTAACAAGTACGCAAAAACAGTATGTGAGATTTTTTAGTGCGTCCGAAACATGAGTATGTACACGATAGTACGCACTATCCATACTCATCCCGGAGAAATGAATTAGTATGGATTAATGGACACTAGCTGAGCTGAAACTCCCCACAATGCAACGCGGCGATGTTCGGTAGCTAAGGTAGACGGTCAAGAGCGGAGCGGTGCGCAGCTGCGTTGATAGGAGTGGTCACCATGGTAACAACCGTGGTAACAACCGTGGTAACAACGTTCCCTCCCAACGGCAGGAAGTGCCGTGTGCGCTCCGAGTAGTACGTCCGAATTAATGCGTACTACTTATATTTACTCAAAAGAGTGTCAAACTTAAGTATACTTTTTGAGTATATACTGCTTAGTGTGGCATTTCAGATGCAGCAAGAGAGATTTGGGCTGATATTTTTCGTTTCTCGGTGCGTTGATCCGCGTGCCCTATTTTGAAGCCATTGATCCTCTATGTGTATATGTAGTCTGTATTTAAGTGTGTCCTATTTTTTCTATTTCACATCATTCATTTTTGTCAAATGATTAAAAAAAGACCAAAAAATATACACAAGCACATACATATCCAGCGCATATGCATATGTGTGTGAATACATGAACGCATGAATGCTGTTTTTCATTTACATTCATAATGTGTATGTTTGTTTTGTGTATGTCCCATCAAAATTTATGGATGTATGTTCTTGCTTTGTCTCCAGAATACTACGACTACTACTACTCCTACTACTACTAATAATAATAATAATCATATGTTGACAGTTGGATGTTCTGAAATAGTGAAAGAGGTCTTTTCAAATTTCCCGCCGTAACTTCATCATTTGGTGCCAATAAAACAACAAAGTTTATCATAATTAGAAAAAAAAAGTAGATGACGTAGCTGTGTTGGCTGTGTTTCTATATTTGCGGCGTGCGGTTTTTTTTTTGTTTTTTTTTTCTTAGCGTCCTGCGGCACGTTGTTGAATTCACAGCTCCCAGCAGAAGTGTTTTGGGCCACTGCGGCTATTTGTACCCAAACAACTTTTGGTCCCGAAAGGGTGCCGGTTCACTTCCTGGTACCGGCTGTACCGGTGTGGGTGGACGGAATGAAGGACAGCGCCCCCACCCCCAACCATCAACACAGGAGCCCCCGGGAGCGAGGCACCCACCAACCCCACAAATGCTCCCCGGGCGCTGTAACGACGGCAGCCCACTGCTCCTGTGTGCGGTAGCAATGCATGTGGTGTGTGTGCGTGTGTGTGTGTGTGTGCACTGATGGATGGATCAGAAGCAGAGAAGTAATTTCCTCTTGTGGGAATATTAAAAAGAAATGAAATTAAAAAAAAAAAAAAAAGACCTGAACCACAACACTGAAACATACGGGCCATCGTTGCTTTGCAACAGTGACGTGTCCCTTGGAGTGAGGTTTGGAGGACTTCTACGATGGTTTTCGGTATTTTCCAACAGTCTGTCGGACATAATTACGGTACGATAAACAATAGTTGATATCCAGGCAGATGTGGCGAGAGTGCAGTTTTTGTTGCATGAAGCCACGGCGGAACTGGATATCCGAGAAAACCGAAATACTGCATGTATGGCTCAAAGAGTTCTCACCGAGTCTCAAATAATCAGGCTTGGCCACACCCTGACCCCGTCGGCGCCGGGCTCCACTAACCCTGGCCACCGTGGCGGAGTCAGCGGGTCAAGTCGCATTGAGCGGGCGGGTTTTACGGCGTTCGAAAAGGAGGCGGGGCCGAGCCTCTGAGGCCCGGCCTACGTCACGCTTCACCCGCGGCTCGCCAGGGCAAAGACCGGGAGCACCTGGGGTCCAGGTGAGGGCCGGAGTGGGGTCGTCACGACACTAGAATCTGACACTGTAAAAAATAAAAAAAATAAAAAAAGAAGAAGGAAAAAAAAAGGCATATTTTCTATGGCAGCGCTAACGGCAGATGCTAATTCTGGTGATTAGAGCCTAAAGCACTTTTGGGCCCAGATCCAACCAGGACGGGTCAGCCCAGGCCCCGTCAGGCTCAGGCTCTAATGGTATATAATGGCGATAATGACCGACATTCGATCGTAAAACCGCAGGCGGTTAAAATTACGCCGGCCATCCCCGAAGGCTCCGGAGCACTTTTTCGTACTCTGCATGAAAACGGTGCGCCGTGCCATTTCCATCATCTTTTTTTTTTTTTTTCCCGCACCCTCCTCCCCCCCGGCGCCCCCCCCTCGCTCCGATTTGCTTTGTCTCGCGCCGGAACCGTTGTCTTAAGTGGCTGCTTGTTGCCATGTCAACCCCATTGTGTAGTGGCGTGGGACATGTTTCCTCTCCGCGTTGTATCAGCTCATTGTCTTGGTGCTTGGATCTGATCCCCGCGGCGGGCGGCGGCGGTGGGCGGCGGCGGCGGGCGGGCAGGCGGGCGGCGGCGGCGGCGGCGGCTGCTGCTGCTGGGCTTATAGGCTGTCTGTCGGCGAGCAGACGGAGGGAGGTTCCCCTGCTCACTGAGATAATAGCAGAGCAGTGGAGCACAGTGGTTTAAACACACACACACACACACACACACACACACACACACACTCTCTCCCCAGCTCCGCATGTGGCAATTATCTCTCCTCTCAGCAGCTTTTGGCATCTCCCCCATTTCCTCTCCTTAATCCCCTCTTGACTTTTTCTTCCTCTTCCGCCGCCGTCTCCCGCCGAACAGCCTCCCTCGCCCCTATCGCCCCCATCTTCCCCTTAAGCCCGCCGAGGCGCTCATCCCCGCCCCTCCTCCCTCGCCGCCTCTCCCTGCTCCTCCTTCCCACCCCCGGAAAGTCGAGATACGGCGGGGAGCGCCTCCTCGCAACGCAAACAGCAAACCTCCCCGGCGTCCCTGCCGGTTTATCGACCGCCGCTCGAGCCGGGCCGCAGACGCAGCGACGGCGGACGAGCGCGCGGGACGACAAAGCGTCTTTCCCCGTGAATCGACGCTCAAAGCAACGTACAAAAAAAATAATTGACGAGGAGAGCCATTATTGTTTAAATTAGCATGGAGTTTGTTTGCGGGACTCCCCGCGTCCTTGCTTATCCACACTGCTCACAGCAAGACATCATGGCCGCTGCATCGTATATAAGCATGAGCTTTATGCCGGATTTTTAGAGAGTCTGTGTGAGAGAGTCTGAATGGCATTTTTGCGGCCCTAATGCGTGCGAGTGGGATGATCCAAAATATTAGGGACACCCAGCACATTCAAGTGTGTCAACAAATCTCTCACACAGATTTAATTTAAAAAAAACTCAGCATCCGCACATTCTCCTGAATGGAGAATCTATTGCGGGGCTGTTGCATAATATTCTATGGTAAACATGCAGCGGTCATAATGTTATGGCTGATCGGGAACTGAAAATAAGACTCGAGTTTAACCTTTTTAACCATGTAAACCTAAATATAATGTATATATATATTTTTTATCTGTTACACAACATATCATTAGCCACGTCACCTCCTGGGATTTCTGATTGTCAGCAACGGCGAACCAATGAGAGTCGCGAGGAACCAATCACGGCCGCGTGCGGGGGCGGGGCTTTCCGAATCATTCGCCGGCTGCGCGTCGAAATGGCGGCAGGAAGAGACGCTAGCGAGCGAGCTAACAGGAAGAAGGTCGTCGCTCTGCAGGAAAGTGGAGTGGAGACGGAGGCGGGGCTAAATTAGCATAGTCACTGATCGCTATAGTTACTGCCAAGTCATATTAAGGCCATGAAGGGATTCTTTCTTTTTTTTCTCAAGAAAAATCCTCTAAATGTGTCATTTTGAGGGATTTAGAGCTGCTGAAGGTAGTTTTTTTTTTTTTTTTTTTTTTTTTTTAAATGAGGAGCATTGCTCATTGGCTGTCGTTTCTCCGGACTGAACGAATGTTCATTCTGTCGAATACCCAGCGCTCTGCCTTTAATCCTCCTCCGAGTTCCACGAAAAACCCGGCCTGGTGGTTCTCGCGCAACCCTGCTAAAAGGCAGCAGCCTGACAAACACAAACGTGGGTGAAAGCGTGACCTCCTCCTCGGCGGAGGTAATTAAATCTACATCTCATCAGCTCGAGGCTTCCCGGCGGAGCCGCTCTCCTAACTCAGGAGTTTGGAGACCTGGTGTATTTCCAGATTTTTTCCACTATCTTGCGGGCTACTGGGAGTCCAACTCAGCATCTTCAGGTCAAAAGCTTGCCGCTCTAATCCTCGGGTTATGGTCGCCCCACCGGGAAAATAACAGAGCTGCCGCGCTTCCTCTTCGTGGGCCTTCTGTTAAAGCACCATGTTTTTTTTTGTGGTTCTTTTTTTTTTGGCTTTGTGATTTTAACTTGGGTGTCGAGGCTTTAGCGCTGAGGCGCTTCTGCACTGCGACACCCAGAGATCGCCCGGGGGGGGGGCAGGTTACCGCCTGAGCGCACGATTGTGCTTATCTAAAAGAGAACTTGCCAAGGAGAGATTAATAATTCATTGTGCTTTTCATTGAAGAATCAAAAAAAAAAAAAAAATGCTGCGATGGCGCCGACAGGCCGCATGCGGATGCGCGCGGCGGTAAAGCTGCAGCGGGGTCTGTTCGGCGTGAGGAGAAAGCTGGAGGACAAATCAATGCTTAATCGTTCACAGTTATGCGACGCACGCGCGTTTTGTTTGCTTTTCCGACGCGGCGTCTTTGTTCCGAGTCTCGCGTTGTTGACGGGTTCCCTCCCGGCCCGCTCTGTTAGGTACCCCGGCTCGGCTGCCTCCTCGTGCGAATGCAGGATCGGGAGCCGAAGAGCTCGGCGTGGCTGCGTGAAAAGCCAAGATCCTTAATTCAAAGCTGCCACCTCCATGTACGTATCCACCCAGATTCAGAATTTGGAAACCAAAAAAAAAAAGATAAATATCTTGAAATCACTCCCCTCGATGACCCTTCTCAGGTTTGACGGGCAGTAACAGGTTCCGCAGCCATTGGCGCCTTGGATGGACTTGAGTTCTGGGGTCCATCTTCCACACGCATCCTGCAGGTTTAGACCGACGATGCGCGCTCGCTGTCCTCTTTCTTGGGCGAACCTGTTTCAACTGCGTGTTCACACAAATGTCTCAGCGGCCAATCACACGGCAGCAGTGCGTTTGGGCACGTGGGGGCGGTCAAGAGGATCTGCTGAAGCATCAGGACGGAGAAGAAAGCAAATTTCCATGACATGGCTGCTGGTCTGAGTGTCTCAGCAGCTGCTGATCTCCTGGGGTTCTCACACATAACCATCTTCAGGTTTTACAGGGATGGTCCCACAAAGAGGAGACATCCAGAGATGGTCAGTTCTCTGGGGGGAAGATGATTTGTTGATGCCAGAGGTCAGAGGTCAGAGGAAGATGGCCAGACTGGTTCCAGCTGATGGAAAGGAGGAAGCAGGAGAGCATCTCTGAACCCACAACACCTCCAACCCTGAAGCAGATGGGCTCCAGCAGCAGAAGAACTATTATTAGGGAACACCTAGCAAGGTGGTTTTCTGCTAGCAAGGTGTACCTAATAAAGCGGTTGTTGATCATATATGCATATTGTCCATATATTGAGCAGCCGTGCACACAAAAAAAAATAAGAGAAAATGTACGTTCCCTGACACTCATGAGCGAAGAGGAGCCACAAATTACTGCACGATTAAAAATATTTTAAAAAAAAACAACCTCATGTTGCATCAGTCATGTTTATCCTCTTCGGCGCCTCGTAGCAACAAATGTGCAAGAAATAAAAGTCCGGCTGAGTTGCAGCCTTCGCTCGTTTCTCATTTACATATTGGATTCCATAAAGAGGTTTCAGCATCAGCGGAATCGCTTCCTCTCGGGCTTTCTCGGGGGCGAAAAACACAAAAGAATGACAATAACGGGCTCTAAACGCACAGATCCGCTCGAGTATATTGCATCGTGTCGCATCAAAGCCAGGTAATAACTAAGAAAAATCGAATAATATTATGTCAGAATGTCTTTAATAGGATAATAATAATGCAGTTCAGGGTAATGACGCGTAAAGAGTTCCCTTATTACCCTTAAATTACCACGATGTCTCCCCATTATCAGCCTTCCGCAGAGATGCGATGACTTCCTCCCTTCTGGCGGCGACGCGGACCGACGCCGGCTCACGTGAACGCAAACAAAAAATAGGCAAAGAAGATTCAGAAACGTTTTAATCTATCAGTTACGTAAGCCTGAGAGCAGAGAAGGAAGGGAAGGGAAGGGTGGGGTGGGGGGTGGGGGGGGGGTCTGCAAACGGACCAACAGTCACCGTGGTAACAAAAATAACGCAGGAGGCAACTCCAGCTCAGCACTGACTTCATGTTTAACGAGTAAAATGTTTTGGGA